>JASCZI010272653.1:10498-24387 GCA_036250425.1 Stylosanthes scabra | reverse complement strand
AATGTATGCTGAGGGGAGCTGCTGATTATCTTGTTAAGCCCCTTAGAAAAAATGAATTGAGGAATTTGTGGCAGCATGTTTGGAGAAGGCAATCGGTAGGATTTCATCTCACTAGTTTTTCATTTTTCTCCCCTTTATTTCTCTTAAATTTTCAGAATTTATTGATAAATTCTTCAATTTTTTGTTATGTTTTTCCTATGTTAGTCATCTGTTGCAATGAATGGCCCCCAAGATGAGAGTGTTGCACAGCAGAAGGTTGAAGCCACTGCTGAAAACAATGATGCTAGTATTCATTCAAGTGGTGATGCTGCTTGCATTCAGAGAAATAAGGAATTAATTGAGAAAGGAAGTGATGCACAGGTTAGTTTTCCTGATCTACAAATTATTGTTTTCTGTTTTGCTTCTGTTCTCTACTTAGATTTATGACAAGTGACAAATAGTGAGATTGTTCAAGTTGATTTGGCATGTTATCACCCAAGACATTGCACCTGATATGGAATCATTCTGTTATCATCCCGTTTCTTTCTATTTTTGGGTTTAACTCTTGCATTCTCATGCCATTCAGATTAGAATTTCCAACATATCTATCTGTCTGAAGCCTTCCATAATTTATGTCTTGTGTAATTTTCTATTTTCATTATCTATGGACAATTGCCAAATCTATCACCTTTTGGTTTTGTTAACAACTAAGACTATACAGTGATAAACTGCATCTTCACCGATCAAGTCTATCGAAAAATCAGGTCGCCATCAGTGCACTCCAATTACCTATTTGTTCCTGGGGTGTTTATTTGTTTTAAATAAACCTCTTGTATTTATAAGAAATTTGCTTTTAGTCTGGGTTGGCTAGACGAAGTTTTCATTTAGAGACTGCATGTTTGCTGTCTCTTGCAGAGCTCTTGCACAAAGCCCGACCTGGAAGCTGAGAGTGGCCCTGTCGATAACGTGCAGGAATTTGCTTCACTGAGATGTGGCGAATCATATCCAAGTGGAACAATGACACAAGAGGTTGAAACGTCCATGCGTTTGGGGCAGATATCAGTTATGCATGAGAGTCATGCTGGAGGTAAATTTCTTTCCCTTACTGCAATAAGCCAATAACATTTTCTTATGCTGATAATAAAAAATGTCTAAAAAGCATCAAATTTAAATTTACTAGCATTACCCGTGGCTGGTAGCAAAAATGGTGAGACAAGCACAACCAATGGCAAGGATGGTGATACAGAGCATTTTAGGAGTGCTACCATCAGTGGTGAGGCTCATGACAATCACTGTGTTCAAATTAGCTGTTCTAAGGAAGCTATTGACTTGATTGGAGCATTTCATAATCGTCCAAACTGCAGTCTCAAAGCTCCAACAGTTAATTGCACAGGAAAGTTCGATGTCATTCCGCAGTTGGATCTTTCCCTAAGAAGATCTCATCCCAGCAACTGTGAGAATGAACTCGCTGAAGAAAGGAATACCCTCATGCATTCTAATGCTTCAGCTTTCAAGCGGTAACCACTGAAATACCCTTGTTATTCTTACACTTTTCTTTTCCTTTCTGATATTTTAATTAGTTTATTTGAAAGAATCTAAAGGGTCCAATATCTTTAAACAAATTAACAGGCTCGATTTATCAAATCTCCTATACAAATATGAAGATACTGGAGATGAGTTTTGTTATAAGTACCTGGGGAATATATTAAAGATAGTGAACTGAGTGATAAGTTTTTCGGAACTTAGTATAAGTTCTTCAAAATGTATTTAAAAAAGAGAAAAGAAAGCTTCAATGACTAAAATTACATGATTTGATATGGTTCGTCTTTAACTTTAGGATAGGGATGGTAATAAATTTTTCAATTTTTGTCATGCGGTTGTTAACAACTCCCCTGTGTTGTCAAATTTATATATGCTCATTGTTAAGAGGTTTCTTGCAGGTATAGAAACAGGCAGTTTCAAGCCTCTCCTGCAATTTTGAACTTCTCTGATCAACAAAGAGAGCAGAGAACAAATTGCGAGAAAAGCATCTCCCATTTTGCTACTGGCTGTAATTCAGATAGTTCAACACCTAGTGTGCAAAGAAATCTTGTATCTCCAACTACACCGCAATCAAAAGAATCTGAAGCAGCAACTTCACACTCGCAACAGCAAGGGCATTCTCTCCCGATTGCAGTTAAAGGTGTAAGGTTCAATGATTTATGCACAGCCTATGGTTCTGTACTTCCTCCGATGTTTCGCACACAATCGGGTCCACCATCGGTGCCTAGCCCCAATTCAGTCGTGCTTCTTGAACCAGCCTTTCAAGTAAATGCATTTTATCGGTCAGATGTTAAAGACAATAGCTCAGAGCAGGTTTATGAATCTCATGGTTCCGGTGGAAAAAGTGCTCCAAACAACATTATCTCAAGACCGGAACAGAAGCCAGAACATGCTGAGGATCAAAGACATATCTCTCCTGCAACTGATCAAAGTGGATCTGGTAGCTTCTGTAACGGAAATGCGAGCCATCTTAATAGCATGGGGTACGGAAGCAACTGCGGAAGTAGCAACATTGTTGATCAGGTCCCAATTGTCAGAGCAGCTTCAGACGGTAAGAATGAAGACTTCGCAAACAATGCGAGCTCTCATCGATCTATCCAAAGAGAAGCGGCTCTAAACAAGTTCCGCTTGAAAAGGAAAGAGAGATGCTATGAGAAGAAGGTCCGTCAATATCAGCATTTGCTAACATCTATTTCTTGAACTTCCTAAACAGGTAATTATCCTCATTTACTAACATCTATTTCTTGAACTTCTTAAACAGGTTCGATACGAGAGCAGAAAGAAATTAGCAGAACAGCGCCCAAGGGTGAAAGGTCAATTCGTTCGTCAAGTCCAGCCGGATGCTCTTGCTGCAGAAAAAGATGGCAAAGAATATGATCTTTAGAAAGATTTCTGACTCACTAGAGAGAAGAACACTTAAATATTTAGTATAGTTGCTTCAAAATTTTGTTTTCTGGAATCACATGATCTGTATATGCTTTCTAAGACGACTTTCCTCATTTTCCCTTTCCTTTAGGTTGTGACCTGATATATAGCTAATGTAATATATCCTTGTAATTTATATAGTTTCATAGTTATCTTGCTGCCACATTATTTATTTGTTTATTTGTAAGGATTTGATTGCTTATAAGGACTCAGACGATGATGGATCATGTAAGAGATCATAGAGCATTACCATAACATGATATGATGTTTAGTTTTCAACAGCAGTTCACTTTTCATGTTTGTTCAAATATTTTACTTTGTTAAAAATTTGTTGCCAGTTTGTCAAGCAAGATTTCTTGAAAGAGTGGGAATTTAATGAGTTCTGAAAATGATTCCAGTCCCGCTGCCACTACTCATATTCGACAAAAGAGGTGATATTGAAAAATAATAAGAAAAATTAAAAAGCAACATGGATTTTCCCTTGGAAGCTTCAACTTATTAGGACGCTGCCCAGCTTTTTATGCCTTTGCAAAGTTATTTCGAAATTTAAAATTGGAAAGAGATAAGATATCAGATATCTTGGGAAAATTAGTATTGGACATAAAGATTAAAGAATGCTAGCCATAAGAAAAATCCAGCGGCTTAAAAACAATTCCACTTCGCATGTACTAGTTTGAATAATATTTGTCTCCTGAAAAATTTTAGGTGCATTGGGTAATTTCATGAATTGGTGTAAGGATCTCCATTGAGTTTGTGGATAAAGTTTGTGACAGAATACACATTTCAGAAATGGACAAATGCAAGTAGCCACCCATAGAATACATATATATTTGGTTAGGGGGACCATTAATTTTTTTGAAATAATAATGCCAAAAGTTGTGTAAACCAGCCCCCCTCATCTTCTTCCTCCTTTATTTTTTTATTTTTTAATAACCAACTACTAAAATTGAAAGATCAAACCCCTCTAAAATGATAAGTTGATAAAGTAAGAAAGTGAAAGTTTAATCATCCTTAAATCAAAATAATAGAGGGCTCACGCATGATAAAAATTATAAATTCTATGGTAATTAATCCTTTTACTTTACTATTCTCCTTATTTTAGAAGATATTTTTTTCAAAATTTAAAGTAGAAAACTTAGCTTAAACATCTGCTTTCACAATGTGGCAATACGTTTAAGCTATTTGATTGGTTTCTCGGCCGAAGATATTAGCCTTATGTTACAGTGGTTCAGTTTCAAACACAACTTAAGAGGTTCAAAAAGTTTTATTCTTTCTCCCAATAAAACTAAGTAAAATGTCCTTGTACTCCCTTCAATCATGTGAATAAAAGCTAGGACTCTTTATTAATAATATTATACATGGAGTATGATGGTGAAAGTATAATCTAGTCCATGATGGACGGGATAACTATTCACCACATAAAAAATGTAATGCTTTATTGAGAATAAAAAATTAATGATATAGATTAAATATGAGCCACATATTTGAAATATTCTATATAGATCTATCATGAATCCGATCCATGATAGACATTTCCATTATACATAAGAAAAGCAAAAGAAACTGATAACAGGAGAAAAGAAACCTTTTAGTTATGGGGTCGTCAACTTTCTCTTTGTTGAAGGGTTCAATAATCAACTTAGAAAAAAAAGGAACTTTTAATGTCAAACGTCTCCACAAAGTCCTAACAACAATGATCCCTTTTTTAGGTAGATGAAAGAAAATTGAAGCAATAAAATGGTCCACCATCATCACCATATATGGATATGCATGATCAGATCAACATACCATGATGATAACACCTTGCTTCAATGATGTTTCATAATTATTTAGCTAATCAACTGCATAATAATAGCTTTATGTTTTTCAAACATGAACTGATTAATAGTTTATAATGACTTTGAAACATACTCATATTATAAAATTCAAGCACGGAAAATAATCTTGCAAGTGGGATCCACTCTTTACTCAATAAAAGCAAAGTCTAGAACGCATTTTTAAGAGCAAAAAAAACATATCATAAAACAATAATTACCAGTGTCTTTCTTTCCCCCAAAGACCATTACGCAGATTCTGCATGTTCCATCTTTTCTCCGCCAAGTTTGATCATGAAACGAAATTGCACAATTAAAATTACTTCGTTAAATAATTGAAAAATATGCATTGATTCACGTTGATACGATATTAAACCACTCTTGTTTTCTTTGGATTTTTTATTTAAATAAAATATTACGGAAATAAATACTTTTACAAAAATTTATCGATTTGAGCAGCTTATTAGTGTCGCGACAAGTGACCGTGCAAATCACGCGGCACTGATAACAAAAACATTGGGTCGTCGCGGCACTGATGACAGACCGGGATCACCTACCATGAATGAAATTAAACTTTTCATCATAAAATTGCCTTATTTGCTATAGATAAAATGGGTGATCCCGGTATCTTCTTCTTCATTCATTCATTGTGGCAGTATCATATTTTTTATACTATGCGGTATATACTATGTGTATTTTTGTATGATCTGAATTTATTTGCATTGGTCAAGAATATGGAATTCTAAGGCAGACTAAGGTATCCCAATGCATACGACACATGTGACATTGTGTTGTCCTAGGTCCGCACTGAATTATTAGCACACCTTCCTTTGTGCCACGTGTCACACTTGTGTGCTTACACCTGGAAATCACCATTGTTGATAAGCACTTCATGCGGCGGATTGGCTTCACTATCATTCAAGTTTCAACCGTTCCTTAGTGCTGCTCATGCACTACAAAATCTTTCAATAATGTGAAAGATAAACATGTATCTCTTCACACAAAAATACATGTTTAATCATCAAAATCAGTATAGAAATAAATTTA
The DNA here is from genome assembly GCA_036250425.1 of Stylosanthes scabra. Lineage (NCBI taxonomy): Eukaryota > Viridiplantae > Streptophyta > Magnoliopsida > Fabales > Fabaceae > Stylosanthes > Stylosanthes scabra. Next base: position 18,580 of record JASCZI010272653.1, on the reverse strand, counting down.
TTATTTAACTTACTTTTAATATATATTTTATATTGTTTATATGGAAATTTTAATAGGTGTTTACTTCCCTAATAAATTTTAAAAGTTCTCAATTTAGTGCTAATTAACTATCAAGCTCGAATTGAATTATAAGCAGGTTGGTATTCAATCCATGAATCCATTTGCAAGCTTTTTAATTCTTCTAATTTTTTATTTTGTTTTGTAATTCAATTTTAGCTTAAAGCTCAAACAAAGTTGTTCTCTATTATCTGCAATATATTTCTCTTCTTTTACATATATAAAGTTTCGATTTTCAGTTAAGCTTTTTTGAGTATCGAGTTGCACCAAATAAAGGTATGTTTGGAATGGGACGGTTACGGCCACAAATTTGGATGCTAGTTTTATATGGCAGTCTCAATCATCTTATTGAAAGCGACCAAAGCGTTTTACGGCCTAAGGGTTATGTTATGTGGAGTAAATGTAAATAACCTATTTCATTAACACAACTATTTTTTATTTCTTTATTTCTTTTTTTTTTTTTGGGTTTCTACAGTTCTTGGTGAACTTCCTTTTGTTGTTGTTGTTGTTAGTATTTCGACTACTATACAAACGCATTATGTGCAAATTTGTTTTCAGTGGAAAAGAAAAGTCTAATAAACTTGTTCCACTGAAACTTCGCCCTCTAATTGCTTGCAAAAGCATGATCTTTTGTTTTTTCTCAAAATAAAATAATTAGACATTTGGTTGAGACTTGAGAAAGTGGTGGAGAATGGTGCATTGTCAACAGATTCATATTCACCTAATAGTATTACCTTTAAACCAAATTACCCATAAAACTGATAAATGTTTTTCTATATGTACTAATTTCCTTTTATTATATCAAATCAATACATTATACATACTATATTAATCTTACTATTAAATAATAATCAATTTTAGTTTATTAAATAATTAGATTACTCGTCTACTCTTAGCAAGTATTAATGGTGCGTTTGAAAGAGAGATTAAAACTGGAGGATTGAAATAGATTTGTGTATTGTGTTTAGTGTAGGATTAATTAGAGATAGAGACTGAGAGATATAGATTAAACTAAGTTGATGAAGCAGAAATAAATATTAGTATTGGAAACTATAATGTTGATTGAGAGTATTTGAGTAAAAAAATATTATTAAAATTTCAGTCTCAGTCCTTAGTCTCCCAGTCTCTCCAATTTAGAGGTACTGAAAATACTGGAATTCTAGGGACTGAAACTGAAATTTTAGTTCCAGTCTCTGTCCAACAAACACAATACTAAGTGTCAGTCTCTTGGTACTCAAAACCAAACACACCCTAATAGTTTAAATTCTATCTCGTATATATGTAAATAAAACTTTAAATAAAATTTTGATTTGTAATAAATTAGCTTCTAACTTACTGAATTTATGTAAAATTTTTTTGTTATAGAATAGCGAAATATTATACTCACAAATCTTTTTGTCAACCAAATTGGATAATAAGACTTAAAAAAGTAGGTGAGTAAAAATGATAAAAATAAATTACATCACCTAGCACAAGTGATAAATGGCTTAAGTTGTTTAAGTTTCCGAATTCGAATCTTGGGATGACATGTATGTAAAAGGCGATATGATCACGTTAAACTTTTAAAAGAGACATTCGATAAAGCGTAAATGATTAGTATGCATCTGCCGAGTCTATGATACAATAAAAAAAAATGATAAAAATAATTTTTGTATAGATTAAATTAACTTGACTCAACTTAATTAATAAAAAAAAATTATATACGTAGCATTACTCGATAAAATATGTGACAAGATTGTGTGTGCATATCTCTAATAAAATAGGTCATGTATGTTCCTCATGGGCACACATTTTTAAGGGGCAGCTTCGTTTCCTACTTTCCTTGTTTTATATAAGAGAAAAAGGTGGTGAAAAACACACTGCATTTTGTTAAACTTTTCTGCTAAGTTTAGTTTATACAGATCAATTCACCTATTCTAACTTAACGCGTCTACGTATGTAGAGCTTCCTTACAATAATATCAATCAAGAAAATTTCCAGAACATTTTTTTATAATATTTAATTACATAGCAATCACCACAACATGCACAAGGGTGAAGCTTATAAGTTATAGCCATATAAAGCATGCTAAATTATTATTGTTACTTTCTTCTTCTTCTCTCTTTATATATAACCCCACTCCAAAACCCCTCTTTTCCTTAACCTTCTAAACTAACATCACTTGTTTCAAATAAACTTTCAACTCTCTCTCTCTCTCTCTCTTCTCTTTCTGTTTCTGATCTCTTTTGCAAATGTCTCAAATCACAATAGAATCTCCAAAGCACTGTGCTAATAAACAAGGACTGAAAAGATTTGAGAGGAACTACAAGAAACTCTTCTTTGCATTCTCAGCATTCTTCACCACAATTCTACTACTCATACTCCTCATTTATCTCATCCTTCACCCTTCAAAGCCTCAATTCTCACTCAAAGAACTTGACATCTACCAACTCAACCTCTCAGGTCCAAATCTCAACACCACCATCAACCTCACCCTTCTCTCCAAGAATCCAAACCAGAAAGTTTCCATCTACTACGATGAAATCGTGGTTTATGGAAGCTACAAGGGACAGCAGATAACTGGTGACACTTATGTCCCTCCTTTCTACCAAGACAATCAAGAGAGCAATCTCTTGACAGCATCTTTGGTTGGAAATGGTTTACCAGTGTCTCCTTCTATTGGTTATGAGTTTGGCCGTGATCAAAGCTCTGGAAGACTTGTTTTGAATCTTAAGGCTAATGGAAAGCTTAGATGGAAAATTGGAACATGGGTTTCTGGCCATTACAGGTTCAATGTCAATTGTGTTTCTTTCATGGCTTTTGGACCCTCTTCTCTGCCTTCTGCTTCTCCTCCTCTGGCTTCAAAGCAGGGTTCTCAGTGTTCCACCACACTTTAGTCTTACCAATTACCATACTATTCCGTCCGTTGACAGATATTTTGAAACGAAAGAACAAGTGTTATAGTACTAATTAACTACAATATATATACAATCATATATACCATAGCGAGTTCTTCAATCTTCAAAGTTGTTATTGTTTTTTCAGATTTTGGTTGGCTTTTGTATTGAAAGGTGTTTTGCAGCCACTAAAGAGATTCTTGTAAATAAAGTATTTGAAAAAAAGATGCATATTAACCTTATCTCTATGCTTTTGGTTTCAACATTAGTTTTTGCTATATGGTGAAGAAGTATCTGAGTGGATTTCATTTATTTCACTGTCTCTTTTCTTTAGTAGCTTTTGGGAGTGGATGCATGAGTAAGATATTGGGGTCACTTTTGTTTTCTTTTGGTTATTATTACCAAGATTCAAGGAACAAATTTTTGAATGAAGAACGAACATTGTAAAATGAGATTCCAAATTGAAAGAAAATGGGTAGCTTTCTTTGGAGAATCTGCAGAATTTACATGTCAATTCGTTGCCTTTAAGAATCATATATGATACTCTTAATCAAACTTTTTGTAACAATGAATCACCTTATATTTTTTTGTGTATCTAATTTGAGATTGGTTACACCTATCCATTTATCAATCGAATATATTTGGAGATTCTAACAGTTGCATCTGGTTATATAGTTGAACACTTGCCATTTCTTATGCTTCAGTATTTTTATCTAAAGAGACAGAGAGCATTCAATTACCAATAATAGCTTCATCTGTGCCAACAATTTTATGCATACTTAGCCTAATCTGCTGTGCAATATATATATTATCAAAGATATGGTGGGGAAGGGGTTAGAGAAAGAAGAACAAATATCGTTTGAACTACAGCTCATTGGCAATATGCTGAGCAATATACTTTGTACTATATACGAATAATATATAATTAAATTTTTTATATGTGTGTATATATATACATACATGTATATAATTGCTACTTTGGTTAGGTCAAAAGGTTTAGGGTGGTTGTATGTGTATCGTTATTTAAAGTTAATGATTGACCAATAAAATGATGCGTAGTAGTGTGTTAACTGTTATGTTAAAGGAGCTACTTTGATAATTAGATAAAAATCTGATTGTATCTTCTGTATTGTCGTAAGAAAAATAATTTGGAGGCCTAAAACTTAAGCCTAATTCTATTTAGAGAAACTTTTATATTTTTTATATTTTTAATATTATTTTAAAAACAACATTTATGATTAAACTTTTTACCTTTTTAAGTATTAGGCCTATAATTAGGCTTAAATTTTAGGTATCTTTACACAACTCTTATCATAATACTCTTTTATAAAAATATTATAATGCCAAGTTGCAAGCAGAAGCAACTCAACAAGTCCACAAGACACAGACACCGAAAAAAAAAAACAAGTCCACAAGACACAACAGTTACTTTTTTAAATTACTTCAATACTCTCTAAAAAATAAGAGGATAATTTAATTTACAGTATAAGAATTAATCCATTTGTATCCTCATACATTCATATACTTCTTATTTTGTTTTTTTATTTTGATTTCTGTGTTGAAATAATTATTTATGTATTATACGTAACTGTTTCTATGCTATTATATTTTGTATTTATGTATTTTATTAATTTTTCTATACTGATATTTATATTTTTCATATTATAATTTATGATGTATGAAGGTGTACAGTGATACATGTAATATTGCCGATAATGTAATGTATTATATTGTATACACAAATGAAATAATTATAATTCTTCTTGCATATATTATACTTAACCTTGCAATATCGTACTTGAACTGAAATTAAAATAAATAATTAATTCACATAATTTCTATTCTTATTATAAGAATATAAAGTTTGAGAAATATATACTTCCATAATCTGATAATATATATTTAATGTGTATTCGGAAAGCTTACTTTTATCAAACTTTAATTATGAGTTAGATTAATGACAGATGCGTTCTTTTTTTTTTTTTTAAAGTAGATGAAAGATGTGTAGTAATACTACTACATTACTAGTATTTTTTTTCAGTACTTAATTAATTAGTATACTGATGTAAAATTCCAAACACACCAACAAAATATATATACTAATTAAGTCAAAATTGTTAGTTAATATAAATAAAAATTATTAGCCGTCAGTTTTTTTTTTTTTGGTTTATGGTATTTTTTTTTGTTTGGTTGCTTTATGGTATAATTTTTTAAAAATATCAAAACAATTAAAAAAGAAAGAAAAAGAAAACAGCAGTAAACTCTTTTTTTTTTTTTTTATCACAAAGTGTACTAACTTTTGTAGATTTTTCTAAACAAAAAAGTTAAAATTCTCTAGTCACATGACAATGAAGGTTTTCAACCTTACGAGTTTAAAAGTAGACTATTGGAGTTGACCTAAACTCAACTTGCGAGTTAACTCATAAACTTGGCAAATTTATCTGTTATATAAAAATAAAAGTGTATCATACATAATTTCAAATTTAGATATTTAAAATTAACAATTTTTCATTTTAAAGTACATAATAATCTAAACTAGTGGTATATATTATGATGACATAAATATTTTAATATATTTAAATGGCAATTATTAATTATGCAATAAGTATAATAATATAAAACACACAAAATACAAATTAGGCGCAAAGATGAGTGAGTGTCTACAAATAAGTAATTTTGAAACCCTAACATTTAAAAGGGAAAGTCTTCATTTTGGCAACATGACTCTATTTTGGGTAAAATTGGGCCAAATTTTAAATCATTGACTCGCTCATAAACTTGCGAGTTAGAGCGAGTTTACCTGAGTTTACACGAGATAACCGAGTTTACTTGGGTGCGAGTTTAGTGCGAGTTAATTCGATTTCACCACCTAAATTCGTAAACTTAAAAAAAATTTAAGAGTTATAACAAGAGTTTGACAACCAATGCATGACACACACTTAAACCCGGATTATTGATCTAAGAGTAATAATTAGGGTTAATCAAGGAGTAATAGAAATATGTTCAGCTTCCTATTAAGCTTGTAGTCAAATTAGAAAATGGCTTTTTTATTTAAATGCCCATGAAAAAAACACTATTCCCCATGATCATTTTTAATTCTCATTTTATGCATGGCCACTTCGTTTATAGGGTCGACGAATTAGGTTTACCTTACATTTTGCCAATGGAAATGACGAAATGGGCTCAGAAAAAGCCTCCAGGCATTTCGCCTATGGCAGGGGCAAAGTGAAGCTGCCATTTTGCCTATAGCAGGGCCGAAATGGCTATTTCTCCTAAGGTTTAAGCGAAATGAGTTTAGAAAATAAAAAAGATCACAAAATTTTATGCTCCCCAACTCGCATGCATTGGGCAACTTTGTAGGCTGTTTGGAAGTAAGCACCTCACTCGCTTACAAATATGGATGACCAAATGAAGGAAATTGCAAGGGGTCTAATAGTTTCTTACTACTATATATGTCTTTTTTTTTTTTAAGGCATTGAGAGTTTGTTAGTTTTTCTCATAAATTTTTTTTTAGGTGTGAAAAAAAGAAAATGAGTGAATCAAGTGTTAATGCAAACGAAAATCGTCATACTCCATTTCGCCTCTGCCATAGGCGAATTGGTGCCTAAATCCATTTCGCCGGTCCCATAGGCAAATTGGCCATGCATAAAATGAGAATTAAAGATGGTCATGCATTCTGGGAATTAATGTTTTTTCCATGCACATTTAAATAAAAAAGTCTTAGGAAATTATACCATAAATAAGATTATAATATAGTGATCTAGTCATATTTGACGTAATTGAAAATTCTATGTTTTTGTTCTTCGATCTTAATTTAATTTTAGGAATTTTTCTCTTATTCTCTCTAATTATCTCTAAGTCCATATCTTTCCATAGAATAATCCTATAAAAATATACTCAAATATTCATATTTCATAGTTAATTGTTATTAAAAAGAATTCTTTTTTGGGTCATGTCGCTTTTCTTTCCCTCTCTCGGTCTGGCTAACTCTCTTCTGCTTGTGGTTTGAGGGCTGCCGCCACCTAATTGGGAGGCAATGATTCTCCTCTTCTCTTCTCTCTCACGCTCTATTTCCATTACTTATGTCCTTACTCCTTCTAGTTTCTTCTTTTCTCTTCCTCTCCCTTTCCTTCGCTTCCTTTCTATCTCTCTCTCTTCCCTTTCCATATGTTTTCTATTGCCTCACTATTCTTTTGTGATGCTTTTCTTTTTGTGGTGTATTTATTTATCTATGGTTGATGTGATTATGAAGATTTAAAAGGATAAACAATATGAGAAAATGATTTTGTTTATAGAAAAAAATTAGATTTATAAATTATTTATTTTTATGTGAAGAAGAAACTATTGTGTTACAGTATATATGTACAATAATGCTATACATCCAAGCAAATTACCCAATCAAGTCAAATCAAGCAATTTTGCCCTACTCTCACCTAGGCGCGTGCATACACGCACAACACTCACCCACAAAAAAAAAACTGAAAAACGTGAAAATGCGCTTCTCTCTGCAACTCATCTCCTCGTCTTCCTCTTCCTCCTTTTTCTTCTCAGTTATTGCAGCTACTACTGCCACCATCATCGTCGTCGTCGCTGCAAATGTCACCGTCGTTATTGTCGCCGCCATCATTGTCGTCGTCGTCGCTGTCTTCTTCTTCCTCTTCTCCGTCCTCCTCTTCCTCTTCTCTGTCCTCTTCTTCCTCTTCTTCGTCCTCTTCTTCCTTCTGATCATCCTCCTCCATTATTACGTTGTTACTGTTGTTGGTGGTGTTGTTGATGATGAAAAATTAAATTGAATATTCTAAGAAAACAGAAACGAATTTTGAATGAAAACAGAAAGAATTTTACATGAAAAACAGAAACATATTTTATATAAAAAACAGAAACGGAATTTACATGAAAACAGAAACGAAATTTATATGAAAACAGAAACGGATTTGGTGATGAACCCACGCTTGGGCGTGGTCTTGTTTACGCCGAGGCGTGACTTTGGGTCACGAAAACAGAAACGAAATTTACATGAAAACAGAAACGAAATTTATATAAAAACAGAAATGAATTTGGTGATGAACCCACGCCTGAGCGTGGTCTGTTTTACGCCTAGGTGTGACTTTGGATCCCGAAAACAGAAACAGAATTTACATGAAAACAT
>JASCZI010272652.1:10214-23185 GCA_036250425.1 Stylosanthes scabra | reverse complement strand
TTTCAGTTTATTCCCCCCCCCCCCCCCCTTTTTTATTTTGAATTTGATTTACATGATAAGCTAAGACAGATGTGTTTTCAGTGAAATCCATAAAAAATTGTGCATGCTATCTGTAGTAATCTAAGACAATGTTGCTATTTTCTAATTTCCCTGCTCTTATATGTCCTATCCTTAATTTGAAAGTATTTATCATATTATGTCGAGATCAATAGATTCGAAAAAAAATGTCAGTTGCAGTACATAAGTTGTGATAGATGTAAGTTCACTAAGTTGTTCTGACCCACAAGAAGGCCTTGTTTCCAGATTATGGGTAACCCCTTCTTTTTGAAATGCTATGTGGTGTTTAGATTGTACCAAATAAATCACCATAGAAAAGGGAATCATGTTTTTTCTGTTCTGAAGGATGGATTTTAGTATTCCTATCTTTTGGGGTGAATGTTGACTTAAACTTTGTTTGTTTCCACTCTCCCTTAGGTTGTGCGGGTTCCAGGCAGTTTTGAAATTGGTGTTGTTGCAGGAAGACTGGGAAAGTCAGGCAAATATCATGCAGTTGTATTGCATAGGAGCTGTGGTATGATAAAAATCTACAAATATATGAAAATTTTAACAGTATCTTTATGACTAATGAGCACCTGTTATTTGTGTTTGACTAATTTATGCTTCTGTAGTTCTGCTGTGACCAATATTTGCTGTTAACAGATAAGAGGAGATACAACCCATTATGATGCAGTTGCTAATTCTGCAGCATCTGGAGTGCTTTCAGCTGGTCTCAACTCAGGTTGTATTCTGTTAATGTCAATTGCAAAATTAGATACGAACAGATCATGTTTGAGTATTCAACTGCCATGTTGCTCCTTCAAATGTTGAGTAGAATTTAGATTGGAAAGAGACTGTTAAAATGTGAGGGTTATGTCAAATGCCTTGGGAAACTCACTTCATTTGGTCGTCACTAAGCAAAATATTGAAACTTTTCTTTGATGTAAGCTTGTTTGGTCCTATACATGTGAGCGATGGCCCCTGCCCATGTCCTCCTTTTTTTTAAAAAAAATTGAGATGTAAATTATGATTGTCAGTGATTGTTGTTCGGTTACTCTCTCCTTTTTTTTTTTTTTTGTGTGCGTGTGTTAATATGCAACTTGGAAATTGATGCATTTTGGGGTGACTATGCAGGTGTTCCATGCATTTTTGGTGTCCTAACTTGTGATAATATGGATCAGGTAAACTTATGCTACCATTTATTTAGCTTAGAAATTTTCTGTTTTGATGATGATTATTAAGATCATATTGTTTCTTTACTCTTTACTGCAGGCCCTAAATCGCGCTGGTGGAAAATCTGGGAATAAGGGTGCTGAGGCTGCACTGACTGCTGTAAGTTGACACCTTTCATAAAATAAACTTTTGTGCAATAATCAGCTTTTTTTTTTTCACATGAAGCTATACCGTTAGTTGTTTACACCATCTTACATTACATCACCCACTGAGGAACCCTAGTATTTATGCTTTCAAATTTAGGAAGGGTGAGTGGGGGGATTTTAGTTGGTTAATTGTAGAAGTTCATAAGAATATATCTGCCATCAAGTTAATCTAAGCCTACACAATAAAAACATAAATCAAAATCTTATTCTACATTAATGGATAAGTATTATGCAACTTACTCAATGTGATTGTAGTGAATCATGAATTCGAGTATGGCAGTAATTATCAACAGGGATTGCAAACATTCTAAGCTATTCATGAAACTTGTAAAGATCTAAACAGTATTGGTTGAGTTGCAAGCTTGTGGGTTGAAGAAATGTCAAATACCAACTTGTTTTTCTGCTTGTAAAGCTTGCAGTTTTTAAAATAGATATTTTGAGTAAGTTAGTTTCATGATTGTGTGATACAGATTGAGATGGCATCTTTGTTCGAACACCATCTGAAGTAGTCACAATGCTCGTTACCAATCTTGTAACTCTTAATCTCAGGTTGTTCCATCATATATTCTTAGCCTATTACAGGCCACAATGTGCTGTTATGCATTATTTTCCCCCCTCTGGTTTTGGTTGAAGAATTTCTGTTGTTAATTCCATGAGAAAATTTCTGATGATTTTGCTTGTTAATGTGAAAAAGGAAGTAGTTTTGCAGTTGAAAATAAAGTGTTTTGACTAACATACATGAAGTTGAGTTGAGTTACATAAAACTTAGTACGGAAACATATCTAGAAGAGTTGACTTAGCAGAGCAATTTGGATTTGGGAAACAAACAAAGAAGGCGAAAGCTTATTTGTTTTTCTCATGCATTTGCTGGATCGCATTGTCTAATAAACTGCACTATTTTCTCTAAAATTGACCATTCCTTATTGTTAATCATACTACTCAAATTCAAACATTTTGCAAGGTGGAATAAATAACCATTAATCTGATTAGTCATTTGATAGATACCTTTACAATGGGGATTTTTAAGTGAAAGAATAGTTAAAAGCTTTTTTTTTCCAATTCAAAATAATAGTTTAAGTTTCATATATTTACCGTATAAAAAAAGTTTTATACAAATATTTAATTATATATGTTTTTATTATATTTAATTATATATTGTTATAAGTAATTAATTTTTAAATTTATTACTTATAAATTCATAAATATGATTGGATGATTATGTCCGTAAATCAAAATCTACTTTATTTTCTGAAAATTTACAAAGTTCTCAACTTCAAAAGGCTGTCAAATTGTGTCTCTACTTGTATTTTCTTTTTCACCCAAAATCTATTTTAATCGCAAAACAGTCTTTATCTTTCAAATAGTGTATTGAAAAATATACGATATTAAATCGTTTAACCCGATTTATAGTATTATTATTATTGTACACCTCATTACATAATGCCTTTCAGAATACCCTTTTTAGGTTTTAATAATGATTCTTTTAGTTAGTACTTAATTAGTTATAGGGTAAAGTATGTTTTGTGTCCCAATATTTTCGAAAATTTTTAAAATTACCCCTAAAGTTTAATTTGATTCAATTTTATCCTTAACGTTTGAATGAGTTTTAATTTTTAAAAAGGTGTGGTGGTTGACTAAGTGAAGGAAAGATTTGAGGAATGAAATGTTGTACTCGGTAGGGGGTGGTGAGAGTGAAGAAAAGAATTGAGGAATGGGATGTTGAATCGAGGAATGGAAGCTGGCAAGTGCGTTGGGGCGGTGAGATTTTGGGAAAAAGTAATGATTGAATTAACGAGGAGGAAGATAAAAGGGTAAGATTAGAAAATAAAAGTTGACTAAAAGGTTGACTATAAAAAAATTGATGATAGAGATAAAATTGAAACACATCTTAAAAGTTGAGAGCAAAATTGAATTAAATTAAACGTTAATGACAATTTTAAAAATTCTACAAAACATTAGGATAAAAACATACTTTATCTTTAGTTATATATTAGCAATTACAATTATAAAAACAAATTTGATGAGATAAAAGGACTAAATAAATAAATAAAGGCATCGCGTTATACGTCTTTTAACAAATTGACTCTCTTACTAATAAATAATAATTATCAATTATGGAGATAATTACTTATATTTTGGGGGCACAAGTAAACAAACATTATTGTTATTTTCAAAGATTAGAATAACATTATATTGTAAACTGCACGTGAAACTAAACTAATCCAATTGAAGTGATTTAAAATTTGAGTTTGGTTTTAATTTTGATGCACGTAGTCATGGATAATGTAAAAAATTTTATACAATTTTTTAATTAAATTATGCATGTATGTAATTTTTAAAATAATAAATTTAAAAATTAATAACTTTTATGAATGCGATTATATTTGATTGGTTATATGTGTAAAACTCAGTGTATTAAAAATTAAATTATTAAAATTTAACTAAACGATATAACAAAAGACAATATTGGATGATGGCTTGGATGAGAAGATAAGGGTAGACTTGTGGGATAAGGCATTATGTGCAGATGAAGCCAAAACCAGTTAGCAATTCCAATTCAATTCTGCAACATTGCAACCTTTCACACTTGAATTCGTCCATTTGACCAAAATTAAAAAAAATGTAAAACATAAGGAGGTGCAACCTTGGCCCTTGGGTCTAATAAAATATAACATAACATTATTTTTGATATACTGATAATGATAATAAAATTATCACATATTTCATTAAACATTGATGAAACTGAAATATTATATTCTATTGTACAAAAGTTTGCCTGATGCCTATTTATCTTGTAGTAGGTATGAAACGATTAAACGACCTTTGTTGTAGTATTAATTTGCCACAAATGACCCTTGAGTTATGGGCTGTTGCTACTTACTAACATAATGTGAAAAAGTGACTTTGCTTTATTCAAAGTTTGAATCCAATTCATGTAAAATAAATAAATAAATCCAATTGAATGAAAATTAGTTCCGTTTGGATATATATATATATATCACCAACAAATTTATATAAGTTAATACAATAAATAAATAGTTATAATTTAGTCAACAAAATAGTTATAATTTAATATTTTGAGAAGTTTAAAAGAATCACATAAGTCATAAATTATAATATTACTTATACATAAAAAAAAGTAACTGCTAAATTAATTATTGATTAAAATATATATTAAAATAAAAATTATACATTAAAAATAAGTTAAGTAATACATATTTATGAAAAAAAATACATAATAATGGTCAATTTGGTTTTGGGGCCTAACTATTCTAATTTTTAAATTCATAAAATTTTTGTTGATTTTTAGTTGATGTGAGAATAATCTATTGGACTGTTAATTAAAGTTAAACCATAAATAAGAATACAATTTTGTGAAATCTAAGGCATGATTTATGTTATTTATAATATGAATTTAATTTTTATACGGTGTGAGTATAAAAAGGTTTACACATAAATCTAATAAGATATTATCACATCATCAAAAATAATTATTTTTTAAACTTACTACTTCTAAAGACATATAAATTCATAAATTTGATTGGATGACTATGTAAAAATGCATCAAAATTAAACTCTTATAATATATTTATAAAATATTTTATTTTATAAAAAATAGAATAATTAAGAGATTTTTTTAAAAAAAAATATCATAAAAGGGGAATAAAAAGCAAATTGGGTCACATGCTTTATTTAAAGAATATATTAGTATCAATTAGGATATTTATATTTATTAATATGATAATACTCATAATTATAGAATATTAGGTTATTATTATTGTGATTCTCTCTTTGCCTATAAATAGGCTATGCATTGTAATATGTTACAAACATCTCTCACAAAAAAAAGGATGACCAAACTGTTGAAAGAATGTGCAGACAAAACCACAAATATACAGAATGAACTACTACAAAGAGGCTGAAGAGGAGGAGAAAAATGAAGCTTGAAGCGGCGCATGACTGTGTTTGAAGGGAAAAAAAAACGATTGCGCGAAAAAGTGACTGAAAAAGAGGAAAAAAGAAAATTGTGTGCCAAGAACAAAACAAAGAAACTCATGGAATTCAAGGAAGATACTAATGTAATCCTCATTTAAAAAAAATGGTGAGTTAACTATATTGAATTTTTGTGGGTATTAAAATACATAATTAATTAATAATAATTATATTTTTATACAGTGCAAATTTAATATATAAAATTATTTTAGAATACTATTATACAAATATAATTATAATTATTTTATAAAATATATAGCTTTAATTTTGGTTAATTTTCAATTGTTGAACCATTAATTATTATTATAACAGTAAATAAATAAATCCTAAAATATCTATTTTATTGTTTTTCTATTTTTTCTTGTAGCTAACTAGACGCGACAAACTGCCTTTCATTGCACATGACAGATGCAACATTTTCTCACATTATATTTTATGAAATTGTTTAACCGGTTGCCCTCACATTATGATCTCTTTATTTGCATGTGCACTGAAATTACCCTATTATAGATTTTACCGCTTATATTATTTATATTATATCTCAATGGTTTAAAAATAATGGAACATCATGTTCCTGTTAGCACAACCGGTACATGTGAACATCTTCCTAAAATTTATACTGTCATTAGATCAGTGTCAAAGTTACCCTTAGTACTTAATTTACCCATTTAATCAATCACTTTCTGAAGCTCCTATTCAACCTGATTGAATATTTGAATCCTGCTTCAAGAATCAAGACAACTATGAGGCTTAATTATTTGACAAGCCTCTCACACACTTTCACAACAACTCCATCCAAAGTGACCAATATAGTTCGTCTGGAGCAATATAGTTACTCAACTGTCAACTGTAAATTATGCTACTCACTAATCTTCACAATTTTAGTTATCATATCAACAAAATTAATATCAATTCGGTTAGTTGCAGGATAATGGAAGCTCTTTTTGTTATACCAATGGAGATTACAAATTCAAAAACAATATTCATAATATAGAATAAGAAATTTCTGTACTGATGCAGAAGTCATCAAGGAGAGCAAATTAATAATAAAAGAAACATGAATTATTCTTGTTTTATGTATATGTAGCATATGAATACAACCGTTGACTAAAAACTAAGACATATAATAAATCTATATATAACCCTGAACTGGAGAGTGCTTTTAGTTGCCAATAAATGAATCAGATAGAATTAATCATCACATGAAGAAATCACCCCGCTTAATACCATTGCAGAAATCATCATTCACAGTTAGTTGATGTAAACCAAATTCATCAGAGGCTTCTATAGGCCTTGATGATGATAAGTAGTCAACATCATAAGAAGGAAGATTATTAGAGTCCAAGGAGGAGTTGGAGATTAAGCCGCCGCCGCCACCACCACCACCACCACTTTGCTGTTCTTGTGATGGTGGAACCACTGCAGCTACACCATGATGATGAGCTTGTTGATTATTGTAATAGTAATAATGATTACTAGTTCTGCTGCCAAATGGTGAAACTGTTCCACTTGTTGTTGTGCTATTCTGCTTGTTCTGCTGCTGCTGATGATGGTGATGAAGAATCTTCTGATGATTATGATTATTCTTGGTTCCTTGTTGGAAATTCAAGGTAATAGGTCCCTTATGGATTGCTAGAGACATGTGAGTGCTACCACAGCCAGTGAATTTCTGCACCAATTCCCTAAAGTTATTGGTATTAGCATTGAGTAAGGTTGTGGGGGTTCTCCTAGAAGCTCTTGATCTCTTTTTGATTGGTTTGAATGCATCATTATTTCTCTTTGGACTTAGCATCATATGCATGCTGCTGCTGGTGCTCTCTGGTGACATAGTTGTGACCACAGTTGCATCAGAAAATGCTTCCATGATAGGAGCCATGTTGCCATCACAATAATCCATCTGAGGCTGCTCATCATAGAACTGCATCATCCACTGGTGATGATCACTAGTAGTAGTAGTAGCCATGGTGTGTATATACTCTAATCAAGAAGCTAAGAGATAAGAGTAGCGGTTGTTGGTTGAAAGAAAGAATGGGGGGTTTGGTAGTGTATGGATATATAGTGACTTGTGTGTTGGTCAAAGACTCAAAGCTGAAGATTATTTGAGGCTTTGACAATTCTATAAATTCAGAAAGAAACTAAAAGCCAAAAAGTGGAGAGGGGAGTTTCCAGGAAGTAACGTGTGTAATGTGTTCATATCAATGACGCCAATTAGGGATTTTTTTAACTTTAAATATAGAATTAATTGATATAGCTCTCCGCACTCACTATTTATTAATACAGAAAAATATAAATAATAATACAGAGAAATTTTTATTTCTGTATTAATGTCTACATGTTAATAAATGGTGTATAGATATATATAATATATTACACGTAATATTATTGTTAATAAAAATAATTATTTTTTATATTTATTGTGGGAATAATATAGAATACTAGAAGTGAATAATTATGTAAAAAGATTTTATAATATTAGGACATCAAGATTAAACAAAATGTGTTGAGGTGGTCTCCTTGTTAATGCATCACTCTTTGGACTACTTGTTGGTTTTACTTCAACTTTGTATGTTGAGGTGGTCTATGGTCAACAAAATCTGTACTACAAAAGCTTGAACATCAATTATGATATACTTATAAATAAATATTTATTACATGTAATTCATCGTTTGGTATTTCTCGCAACAAAGAGCATAAAGCAAGAAAATGTGTAATTAGTTGCGACCTTTTTAGTTTATGTAGAGTTATTTCGTCAAAAAAAAAAAAAAAGAGTTATATACAGTAGTCGTTAACGCATGTGATAAGGAAATATATGTTCACTCAATCACCACAGCCCCCCAAAATAATGGTAATTAACTAGTAATATATAGCTATAACTAATTAGTGACGTGCCTAATCGAGGGTTTAGCCTGTTTCATTGTTTATTTGAGTCGTGAGTTTGATGATGAGCATGTTTATAATTATAAGACAGAAAGTTCTAGTTTTCAATTAAAATATATAACTTGTGAGGCTAAAAAAACTTGGAATTCATGTGTACGTGGCTGCCATGCCAAGCGTCACTCAACAAATGTTTGGATAGCAGAACTCCAATTATAGATCAATTTATCAACTAATTAAGATTATCTTACCGTCTTTATTTATGCATAAATTTAGAGAAATAATAAATATTTTAGATGACGTGTAATTTTTACATTTTTTGGCTGGGTTTTGTTGGTTTTTTAATACAATTAATTCATTATAATAATACGTACTGGACTACAGCCTTATCAATTTATCATGTAAACCAAGTCATTTTCTCTAATTTATGTATATAATTAGAATAAATCTAGTTGCCTATATATCTATATACATGTTCTTATATTTAATAAGTCAATGTGTCAAGCATAAAAATAATAAAATTCAATATAAAAAATTTAAACATATAAATAATAAATTTAAAATAAAAATTTAAGTCATAAAAAGTTATTTTTTAATTTAATTGAATACAAGTATATATATTGTTATTATAAAATTAATTATTTTTACTCGTAAAAAAATACAATAAAAAATAATATTGTCTATTGTAACATATTCCCACTTGATATATACAGTTTTTTTTTGGGGGGATTTTAACTCTCAAGATCCTAATCCTATGATATTTCATGTGAATTTTTAGTTAACGAGTATTACTACATACAAGAGTCTAATAATATTTTATTGATATAATAATACATAATTAAATGAGTTTTTCTCAGTATGAACCTTCACTTAAAATGTGTTAGCGCTGTTTTCTGCTCCCTTTAAAATCATCATTTCTTATTGAAAGTTGAAAGTTGAAACATAGTACTTGGTCAAGGTTTATGTTAGTGCCTTTTATAAGTCTTTGGCATAGACAGTTAGACACTAGACATAATTAATGCGTGGGAGTGGGGAAGGGATATATGACCAGTTATAGCTAGTACAATGTAATTTATTATAAAACATTAAAATTAGTAAAAAAAAAATCAATATCAATACGAGTATCAATTGACTATTTATTTAGCATGCTGTAATTTTTTCATTTATTCTTTGTTGACTCTTATGCTATTTATTTCAAAGTACTCCACAAAGCTATTTGTCAAACGAATTATATTACTGAAAGATTTGGACCATCCATACATTACGCCATTGAACACTTCAAGATTAACATTATTATTATTGAGAGTTGAGACCAAAAATTAATACATCAAGGTTCCTTTGAAATTGAGGGGTGTTCCATATCTAGTTCTATCTGAAACTCAATTCGAATCTAAAAATACATTTTGTCGGATTTAAATTTGTCATTTTTATTTGATGTAATGTTGATATTGTATTCTAAAATGTTTTTTTGCAGATTTAACCCCGTTTAAAATAATGTTTTATAATTAATATACATCATTAAGATAGTATAATATTATATTTTAGTGTTCAATTAGTATTTTTGTATTATATAATATCATTTTTACTTTAAAATAATTTAATTTAATTTTTTGTCTCTTTTTTTGTGTCTGTAATTTTATTTAGTATAAATTTTATATAATATTTTTTTTAAAAAAAATAATCTTTAAAAATAAGATTTTATTAATTTGTCAATTAAAATCTAACAAAATTATATACATTTTGGAGCACATATTTTATATTTTTGAAGCTTGGTTTTCTCTTTTCAGTCACTATCACATCTGCCGATCGAAAATAATTTTCAAAGGTTGTTAAGACGTGAAGAACAGTTTTATTTTTATTATTAAGCAAAACTTGTTTGGTAGCATTATTAAGAGCTTGATTAATCCAACTCGACAGACTTAGGGAGAAAAACAGTTATATTTTGAAGCTAATGGGAATAAATAAACAAAAGAAAGGATGATCGTAATTCTTGACCATGACGATATTTTGAAGCCTCCATCATCCGAACTAAACCAAATGCAAATTCTATATGGTAATAATAATTAACAAAATACGCTAAGTGGAACAAATTAGAGGTCAAAACTCACACAAACACTCAGGATTAAAAAAGGCCTGAGAAGAAAAAAGTGTAATTTTAATGACAATATACATTCAGTCATTCAAATATAATATATTAACTAAACAAATTTTAACTTTTGATTTTATTTATTATCTCGAATTATTAGATATTTTCTTTAAAAAAACTAAACTCTTTGTTCACCTGAAGTGCATTAGCATCATTTTTTTTCTTTATTATAGTTTAGAGAAATCCCAAGGATTTAGACTTTAGAGGAGGAAGAAAAAAAAAATTTTGTCCAGGGAGTAGTTTTCGATTTTTGTTGGAGACGGGAGTAGTTTTGGTTTTGATTGATGAAAAACAAATAAGGCTCGCCAATATCCACAACCAGAGTGGCCCAGAAAAGAAGTTAATGCGTCAATATTTTGTTAGTTCTGGTCCAAAAAAATATATCTATTTTGTCAGTTAATTTTGTTTTTGGTATTCCCAAAGCCGTTTGCATCCCTATATTCATGTCCTGTTTGGTAATGAAATCTCATACACAAGCACTCCTCTTTTTTCCCAAATACCAAACCATATTTAGGCCATGCAACAGGGGTTGAAGAGTCTAGAAACTTTCGGAATTCGGACAATCCCTCAAGACATGAATGACCGTATCAATCTGATATGGACAATGGTGGCAGTAAGAATTCGTTCCCAGTATTTTAGTTTCTCAGGCTCTGGACCCTTCCACTGAAGCATCAGCATCTGTAAAATCCTTTATTTCATACTGTTTGGGAATTGGGCTTTTGCCCTGTTCTCTTCTGAGAGAGAAAGACGGAGATAGAGGGATATGAAATTACAAGTTACAACTGCATTTACAATGAATTGGCAACTAGAATTACAATTACACTCCAAGGAGATTGATAATTCACAAAATTGGAACACTATAAGGGTCAAACTCATTTGTACCCTCTAAATCTAAACATTATTTTATTATAATTATTATTATTCTACAACTATTTCAAGTATTGCAGTAAGTCTGGGTTTTCTATATCTTCTCAAAAGCAAAGAAGAGCATACAACACTTACAGAGGAGAGAGCCATGCATGCACCAGCAACCCACGGTGGCAGCTGGAGCCCAAGAGAAGGGAAAAACACCCCAGCAGCAACTGGTATCGCAATAACATTGTAAGCCATGGCAAATACATAATTCAACCGAATACGAGAAAATGTCTTCCTAGAAAGATCAATGGCTGTGATCACATCTTCCAAGTTATCTCTCATCAGCACATAGTCAGCGGCTTCTATTGCAATATCTGTCCCAGCCCCAATTGCCATACCAACATCTGCAGCTGCTAATGCAGGAGAGTCATTGATCCCATCACCCACCATTGCTACTATGCTTCCATCCTTTTGAAACGATTGAACAGCATCCGCCTTTCCTGCAGGCATAACCTCTGCCCTCACATCTTCAATTCCAAGCTGCCAAACCATACAAAAACATAAATATAATCTATGCAAAGATTGGTTTTCTTTGAACAAGCAAGAGAAACAAAAAGCATAAAAAGATATACATACCTCCTTCGCAACAGCTCGAGCTGTTCTCCAATTGTCTCCTGTAACCATAACAGGTATGACTCCCACTTTATGGAGTCCATCTATAACAACAGAAGCTTCTCTCTTTAGTGGGTCTGCAACACCTAACACTCCAGTTAGAACACCATCATATGCTACCAGTATTCCTGTCTTTGCACTTTCTTCAAGCTCTACCACAAAATTTTCCACTTCAGTTGAAATATCTATACCATTTTCCAAAAGCAGCTTTCTGTTACCAACCTGTTCAGGACATACTGTGTCAAATAAGCAACTTAAAAAATGTGAAACAAATTCCACAGTTAATGAAGTTAATAACCGAGAAACTACCAAAATGCGCTTCCCGTCTATAAAGCACTGGACACCTCTTCCTGGGAGAGCAGAGAAATCTGATACATCATGAAGCCACCCTGACTTTAATTCCTTGGCATCATTCGGAGTACCACTGGTAGCAGAGGACTCATCAAAGAAATGAAAATGGCGTGCATATTGTAGTATTGCTTTTCCTAATGGGTGTTCACTGCTAGCCTGAAAAATAAGAAACAGAATTAGAACAGGTAGATTCCTCCTACAAGAAACAGAAGGGTCAAACTTTCTGACAAATCAGATAATCAGAACTGAAGAATCTTTGCTAAGATTGTTCATAATCTTATTTCAACATGCTACAACATTGCAGGAGGGGGAGAAAATACAAGATATAACTTAGTGGTCTTCTATACCAGGATGAATGGATTTAGATCCCAACCGAACATATGACAATACCATTGACAGACAAGTAGACTCAGAAAGTAATTATCAATGAGAAATTGGAAGTCACCTCAGCAGAAGCCACCAGTGTAAGAAATTCTCCACGCTCCATTCCTGTGAACACCTTCACAGTAGTAACAGTGGCTTTCCCTTGAGTTAGAGTGCCTGTTTTATCAAATACAACATACTTCACCATCTGAGCCCTTTCCAAGGCATCTCCTCCTTTAATTAACACACCATTGTTAGCCCCAACCCCTGTTGCCACCATGACAGCAGTTGGTGTTGCCAAA
>JASCZI010272651.1:3928-21181 GCA_036250425.1 Stylosanthes scabra | reverse complement strand
TTTTATATATATATATATATATATATATATATATATATATATATATATATATATATATATTATATTTTTTTTAAAATGAACAAAACACGATCATTTTAATATTTAAAAATTTGTTACGTATATATTCTGTTTAAGCTTGTATAGTCTTTAAAAATACGTGTTTGATTAAAAAATTATATAAAATAATTTATACTATTAATATATTAAAATTAATTTTTATTATAAACTTGTATTATAAGAGCAACAATTTATTTTCCAAATTTAAAAAATATTTTTAAATATTAAAAAAATTTACTTTAATTTTTAACAATAATTCTATATAAACAAGTGGTTTTGGCCAACCAAGTACAACCAAGTGATTTATTTTTATGCTAAATAGAAGACAATTTTGATGTAAAATAGAATTTTGTTTAGGTGCACTTTTTTATATTATTTGACACCAAAATAATATTCTATTTAGGATAGAAATAAATCACTTAGTTGCACTTAATTGACCAAAACCACTTGTTCAAATAGCATTACCTAATTTTTAAATATGGCAAAAATTGTATAACCACCTTAATAACAACAGCAACAACAATATGGATTTAATTGGAGTAAAACACTTTTCACTCTGCAATTATTATTGACTTTAACAGCTATCACATAAATAAAAACACAAATACATTTTGGACGTATCACAATTAAATACTGTGGTTCGTCATTTCCATCTTAATTTGGATTGATGTATTTGAACTGTCATGTATTAGTATTATTACACCAGCATCTGGAACTTTTCAGGAGTAACCTGAAAAATCTGGACCTACCTAAGTTCCATAAATGGAGTAGAAGTCCCAATCTCATTATTCGAACTTGAGATAGACCACTCGTTGGGAACTAAATTACTAATCAAATCGAATAATTCTAAGTATACTGATGATAATAATATGGCAAAAAATGACATCAAATAAAAGAGTATTATTAGATTATTTGTGTTGTTAATGAAGAAATACCTGAACCCTTGCATAAGTAACTTCGCAAATCTTCCTGGAATTGAATACCTCCCAATGTTGAAGGTGGAAGGCCTTATATAGACGAAGGGTGGCTTCTGGGGTTGTCATGTTCACAAACCCATACCCCACATTGCACTTGTTGCTGTGACAACATTTACGACAACATTAATGCATTGCCAATAATAATCTTTGGTATACAGCAATGTAATTAGAAATTGTCAGTTTGCCACAAATTATGCTAATTGTAATTGTAATTGCCAACAATTTCTAATGGTATTTTTGCACTTTGACCAGTACATAGAAAAGAAATAGTATCTGTGCAGTGTAAAAATAAAAGGTGCACTATCATGAAGAGAAATGATTAATAGAGTGAAAATTATGTCTGATTTGACTATCACCGAAGAATTTATTATTTTATTTATATTAATTTTTTAAAACAAAATTAAATATTTATATAGTAATTTTATTTTCTTGAGTCAAAACATTTTCTTCTTAAAACTCACCAAAATAAAAATAAGTAGAAATTAAAAATACAAGAATTCTATTTGCACACCAAAATCAGCCACCAAATCAGCCACTAGTGTATAATACACATTGGAATACAAAATACATGTGTAATTTAAAAACGAGTTAAACTACACATATATTTTGTATTCCAATGTGTATTATACACTAGTGACTGATTTAGTGACTGATCTTGGTGTGCAAATAAAATACTTGTATTTGAGTTATGCAAATAGATCTAATCATTTTTCGTCACCTAAAATAATTTGAGTTATCGTCTGTTACTTTGATAATAATTTTAAATTTTTCATGAATATTTTTATCATTTTTATTTTTCATATTTTATTAACGTGAAAATCGCCTCAATGATAATTCTAGGTGAACACTTATTTTGTCCAACTAAATTCAACTAGGTTGTTTATTTTATGCAAAATAAATTTGATATCAAATAGAAGATTATTTCTATGCTATTTTTTTGTATTATTTGATATTGAAATATTTTTCTATTTAGCATAGAAATAAATGACTTAATTGAACTTGATTATTTAAAATAAATGTACACCTAGTAATATCGCGCCCCAAAACCCTAAACCATTTTTTAAGTAATGTGATTTTTGTCATTCGATTAAAAAAAAAAAAAAAAAGATGGTGAAGAAGAGAATTACTTGAAATCAATTGGAAGGTACACAAAATCATAGGAAGACAATGGTTGGTCCTCATCTTCGCCAATCTGTTCGTTGCAGTGTATGCAATGGTTGTCCAGCATATTTAATAGTAGCTTCTGACTGCATCAAGATTCAAGTCAAAGAAAAACAAAAGAAATATACAGTATCAACAACGTTTCAGAGGGACCAAACATATTACCCCATATGGCCATATACAACACCCCCCAATAAGGTTGCATTCTAAAGTAACTTTCAACAATTGTACATAAATAAAATAAAAAAAAAATGAGAAAATTGTAATTCTTTGTTATGGATTGAACGGCAAATCACATGAGATAAAGAAAAACCTCGCATCCAATTCATTTGTCAACTGATATATGTCAACTATTATCCCACTCTTTTTCTCAGTCAATACAGCATCTTTTTGGGGGATCAAATAGACCCGCATATATATATATATATATATATATATATATATATATATCATGTAATAAAAGAGTCTAATATTTAGATTACGGCAATGATTTTGATATTGGCAAAAATGAACTCCGTTATTCCTCAATCCTTTTCTATAAGGTGCTCATCATGCGTACAAGGATTGACGTGGTACTTTTTGCTGATCTAAAAAACATAGCCATTGAAATGTTAAAAATTATTCTCAGGTTAACCACAAAAATTGAAACGGGATCCTTTTGGTATATTTTCAAATTTTTTGGAGAGAATTGTTAACAAAAATTTAGACATATTTGTCTGTGCCAAGATAATTTGGGTTTTTTTTTTTTTTGTGGTTGACCAATCTGAAGCCTACTTTGAGACTCAAGTCACAAAAAATATCGTCCCTTTGAATGCAGAAGGATGTATGTCTCGGTTAATTTAGACAAAACTGAACTGGATATTTTCTCAAACATAAAATTAAAAAATAATTAACTAACCTATACTTGTTGGGAATGTTCTTGATCATCACAGTAGTTCGGGGATCTCTGCAACTTGACTCCACAATGTCATCATCTCTGATCAGAAACCTTGCCTCATGCTTCCTCCCTTGCTTCCCCTTCCAGTTTCTACTCTTAACTGTATTCTGTTGTTGTTGGTAGTTCTGCTGTTTCACGCTTCCCTCAGCGGCAACGGCGGCGGCTTCACCGGAATTACTCTTCTGACTGGCCTCCTCAACTTCCAGTGACGCCATTGCCGCCTCAACGGACCCAGCAGAATCTGAACCCCCATTCACGCTTCCCTTGCTTCCACCACCACCACCACCTGAATTACTACTCTTCCTCAAGGGTAATTGCGGAATATTATTATTAGAAGAGTGCCAGAATGAAGCTCCAAAACGACGCGGGTTTTTGCGTTGCACGTGAAGAGGATGATTGAAGGATGAAACATTATTATTATTGCTATTCAAGTTGAAAGGATTTTGTTTAGAAGGTGCGGAATGGAAGAACTTTCTGCTATGGCCACCGGGTCTACTGAACTCAATTACAACCTTTCTACCATAAATTTCTTTCCCGTCCAATTCTTTCAATGCCTTCGACGCATCTCTAACGTCATAGAACTCCACGAATCTTTGATTCTTTTTCGACGGTGTATCTCTCATCTCCCTTACCGGACCTACAAAAATTCAAGCAAAGAAGCCAAAACATTAAAAAATAAAAAGAAAAAGAGAGAGATACACACAAAAGAATGAGATAGAGACGTTTCAGCATTACTCAGAAAATCATAAAAAAAATAAAATAAAAAAGGCATAGAATATAAAATATTGAAAAAAAAAAGTGTAACTGAATTCCAACAGCTTTTTAATCTTACTCATAGCGTTCAGATCTCACTCTCACTGAACGAAAAGGAGACAAATTAAACGACGAGAAAACAAAAGCGAAACGACATTAATGGAAATTTTTGAAAGAGAGCGAGAGATACCGAAAGCCTCAAAGACGCGTTTGAGATTCTCGGCGGAAACCTCCGAGTCCAAGTTGAACACCACGACGGTGCCTTGGTTCTGACCGTCGGGGACGACGTTGCAAGCCGGGAGAACGTACTGCGACCAAACGGCTCTCCCGGCGATGAGACCGGGCGCCGGCGGAGGTGGCGGTGGAGGAAACGCGGTTGTGGTTTTGAACAGAGAGGCGTAGTGGTTGCGGAGCCTCTCCTGGTGCTGCATGTGTTGCTGACGGATCGCCGTTAGCGCCGTTTCGGCGTCCCTGAGGTCGTAAAAATGAACCGTGACGATTCCGTCATGGAGGGCTTCCATCTGGACCCCTCTGACGTCACCGAAAACTTCAAGTTCGCGCCTCAGGGAGGACTCGCTAACCGCCACGTCCGATGGTAAGGGACTCAGGAGTAACGACCGGGTTGGTGACGTGGACAGGTGAGGCGGCGGGAGAGGAGGAGGTGGAGCTGAATATGCAACGGCGGTGGAGAACTGTGGGAATAATGGAACTGAAGCGACGGTGGCGGCAGCGGCGGCGGCGTGGGGAAGTGGAGCGTCGTGAAAGGGAAGTACGCCAACGCCAAGGGAAGGGGTGGCGTAAGGGTAAGGGTACGGTGGAAACGAGGGTTGGGCGGTGTAGGGGTGGTGGGGAAGGGGGAAGACGGTTGCCGGTTGCGGCAAGGGAGTATGGGTTGTGTTTGTTGGTATGAACTCTTGAGCTCTGGGGTCTAAGTTTCCAGGGAACCGGACAATGATACCGGTTTCTCCCATGGGGGAACTGCTCTATTTTTTTGTATTTTTCTTCTTTATTTTCTTTTCTTTGCCTTTCTCTCTTCTTCGTTTTGTTTGTGTTGGCTCGCTCTTCCCAGAATCTCGCTGTGTCTCTCTCTTTCTTTTGTTTGTATTGTAATAAGTAATATGACCGTGAGACACTGATGTGCGTAGTTTTAACAGAGAACAAAGAAGGATACGGAGGGAAAAAGAGACTACCGCGCGGGTATCTCAGGGGTGTGAAAAAAAAAAAAAGGCAAGGTGAGGAAGGAGAAGATGAAGAAGGAGAGGTAAAAAGAGCGAAGGTTGGTTTGCTTCACTTTATTTGCTCGTTCTCTGCTTTCCTATCAAGGGCAAAGGTTGCCAAAAATGTACTTTGCTACCTAGTGGTTCATCGCAAAATTACTTTTCTACCCCTTTAGTTTAGATACTGGAGGTCGAAGGAGATTCAATGTTTTTTGTCCGGTCCATGTCATGTACTATGTTGTATTTATTATTTATAATTATATAATTGTTTTCCTCTTTTAGGAAAATGCGAAAATGCGAAAATAATATAAAAGAACAACCAATAATCATCACTTTGGGAGAAACTATCATAAAGATAACCAAATTTATTTTCACCTGAAGGTGGAAACTGGAAAGGCAAAGAAGCGGTTCATTTGAATCGAATTTAAACAATTACATGCGCAGGCGTGTGTTGGATCAATGTTTGAGAATTGACTTTAGTAAAATTTTTTAAATTAATTTCGATTGAAATTAAAATTTAATTAGTATTGATGTAATTTGTATCCGGATTTTTTTTTTGAAAAAATAAAGTTATTTGGTTAAAATTCACGCTAAGATAAAAGCTTAATAAAAAAGAAATAATTTATATTTGTGGTTTCCCTAAAGTAGAATGATGTTTTTCAATTCACGTAGTATCTTTCAAAAAAAAAAAAAAAAAAGATTCATGTAGTACCGAAAAAATCACATGACAATGTAGAAATGAGTATGACTATTCATTAATATTAATTCATGATTGAAATAATTAATATTTGAAAATTTAGCAAATAATATACATTGTTATTAAATAATATATAATTAGTTATTTTGCATATTTTTCACCAAACACAAATGTAATTTTACATGTTTTTAATACGGTGGGAAAATTGGATTAGGAAGTAAGTACTATGTATAAAATAAACAAAATTAATTACTTAACAGGGTTATCTCGTAATATTAATATTATTTAGAAAATTCTATAAGAAAAAATATAGATAACCAATATTTTTTTAACCAACAATCAGCCAATAAAAAATAAAACATTCGTAAGCAACCATTAATATAACTGAACATCTGAAACCTAAAGAAATAGAACATCTAGTTTAAGTTGTTTGCTGATGTTGGCTGAATATTTATTGGTTACCTAGCATGGTTGATTATATAAATTCTTTCAATCATGCTAGGTAGCCAATAAAATTTTGGCAAATGATAATCAATAAGAGATAAAAACCTAATAAAATAAAATAAAAAAAACTCAATTTATAAAAGATGAAACCCAAATAAATAATAATAGTTTAGGTTTGTTAGTTAATATTGATTATCAAAATATTGATTACCTAGATTTTTTCAAATTCCTTAAAAACAATTTATTATAAAAAAATAAGAATAAGGCATGGCTTTAGTCTTATAAATAATTATTACAAGCCTTTTCTTTAATGAAGTAAAACCAATTCAAAGCTTTAATTCAAGATTCATACGCTTGTATTGTAAGAGTTTGTTTGAATATTATTATTTGATTAAAAAAATTTTTTTTGATAACAAAAGATTTTTTTATATCTTTTAGTGTATTTGGGTAATTTTTAATAGTAAAAATAAAAGCATTAGTAAAATTAAAAAAATATCTTTTTTAATTGATCTTTTTTAAAAGATTTTTTTTTCTCGAAAAGAAAAATGTCTAACATAATAATTAAACAAAAAAGATCTTTTATATTATTGTACCCAAATATAATTAATAAATAAAAAAATATTATTATATGAGATACCTAAACATAAAATTACTTTTAGTTTTGCAAAAGATCTTTTAAAAAAAAATCACTAAAAAAAAAATCTTTTTCAAAAAAATCGCCCTAAGCAGCCCTATATAAAATGTCAAAATTGGTCATTACTATTTATTTCACTTCAGCAAAAGTTTTATGGATGAAATAGAAAGAAATTGACAAAACCTAAGTTTAAAACAAAATTCAGTTTACATTTAGCTAAACATTATTCAAATATAATTATATTCAATGGAGTCAACTTTAATATGCGTTGGGAGATAGCACACAACGAACCAAACACGCACTAGATTTTTTCTTCACATTGCAACTGAGAAGATGCTCCCTTAAATCAATTTTCTTTTATTGTTAAACATTTAATTCGAAGAATAGTAAAATGATTTCAATTTTGTGTTAAATGGAAGCAAGATTTTGGTGTCATTTTTCACTCTGTTAAAAAAAATTTATTCACACAAGTTTGAACTTGGCGTTTCATTTCCTTTAACTCAATCAATTAGCATTCTTACTCTCAGTCAATTATCTTAGCAGTTGAACTACTTTACCTTCGTTTTGAAGTTCGCATTCAGTTCTGTGATGTCCACCAATTTGCTATGTTCTTCTTTTAGGATTTTAGATTGTTGAGAACAATGGCGGTTTCGAATTCGAAGGGGGCCAAAAATTTTTTTAAGGGTTAATTTTTTTTAATAAATTTATTATATATTTTTAATTATTTTGCAGTGATACTAAAGTAATTTAATAATATATTCGTCAATCATATTAAATATATACAAAATTAATTATTTAATAAAATATATATCGAATTATACAATATATTTTAAAAATAATACATATTTTTATTCATAAATATATAATACATGTGTCTATCAAATTAATATTTTTTTTTATAAAAAAGCTAAAAAAAAATTTGGGACAGACAAAAATAAAAATCATAAAGACTTTATAATTATCTTTTTAAATTTAGGAGGGCCAATACCCCTCTTGTTAGGGATGGAAGTGAGTCGAGCTAGGTCAAGCTCAAGTTCAGCTCACGGCTTAACTTATTAACAATTGAGCCTATTTTTTAAGCTCAATCTCACCTCACCAAAAGCTCACGAGTCAGCTCGAGCTCACGAGCTGACTCAAATAACATGAATATATTATGAAATTTTTTGTCAATCAATTAGAATGTAATATATATATATATATATATATATATATATATATATATAAACAATAATGTTAAGTAATCAACAAAAAATTAGCCAATGTCAACTAATAGTATATAAAAATTTAATTTATTGACTAATATTAGTTAACCAATTATTAGTTATATTTTTTCATATATAAATATTACCTTTATATAATAAGTGATTAGTGATTTATACTTTGAATATTATGTGTATTAATCATTTAATAAATAAATAAATATTTATATATATTTTCGAGCCGACTCACGAGCTAATGAGCTAAGTTTACCCAAACTCAAGCTCCGCTTATTTAATTTTCGAGTTTAAATCTAGGCTTAAATTCGGCTCACCAACTCACGAGCCCAATTTATCAAGCAATAAATGAGTCGAGCTCGAGCTAGCTCATGAGCTGGCTTGACTCAGTTCCAGCCCTACCTCTTGGCATTAAGGTAGCTTTGCCCCTGGTTGAGAATATGAAAAATATGAGAAAGATTGGGAGATTATCAAAGATTTTGAGTGTTACTCGATTATGATACAAAATAAGTGGAGGAGTATGAGTATTTGATTGTTTTGATTGTTTGAGTAATAGTGATTGATTTTTTTTTATGCCTTCGAAGTATCCACCGAAGCAAGCCCGGTGAATAATTTTCTGCCGATTTGTACGTACATTTTAAGGGTAGGATGGCTGGCTAAGGTTTTCTTGGCATATACACCCCCCTGAATTTGAATCCAGGACTAAATGCTTATATTTTTTTTCTCGTAAAAATGTGTGTATACACATGCTTTTATTCTAAGAATGATTTTTGTTGTAAATGTAATTAAGTCTATTTAGTAGTAAAATCCTAAAAAAAAGGACTGTTTTAGGAATGGTAATACTATATGTACTGCTGTATATCTCCGTACACATTATTTATAACATGGAAAAATATAAACATCAGGACAAAAAAATAAAATTTTTATGTTAATATTTACATTTTTGATGTTGTAAATAATGTATACGGAAATATACAATAATACACGTATATTAATTATTTTAAGAAAGGGATACTCAATTGCACCTTCATGAGTTGAGCTTTATTTAGACTTTATCCCAGACAAAGCTATATTTGAGGTGTGAATTGCATAAAACTGAAGCCTACCAAATCCCACAATCTTACAAGAAACGAGAAAAACTTCATGAAAATATTAATTAGCCCACTCACTACTACATTGAAGCTTAGTATCGACTGTTAATACCGACGGCTTGGAAGGAGCGACGAGCTACAGACGGCCCAGTCGTCGGTAACAGAGTAAGTGGCGTCGGTAAAATCACCGCAGGTTGAATTATCGGGGGAGGTAGTGACCGACGGCCAAGCTGTCGGTAAAGCTGTCGATATTCCTTCCCGTTTTTTGGCGGCACAACGAGGCTCAATAACTGACGGCTTAGCCGTCGGTAAATTTAGATTATAGTAATGATATTACCGACGGCTCAACCGTCGGCGAGCTTGAAACAGTTTTCAAATAATGCACTTGAAAATACCGACGGCTTGCCCGTCGCTGAGCTTGAAACAATATTTGAATAACGCACTTATAATTATCGACGGCCTCGGCGTCGGTAATATTTCTCCACATAAATAATATTACTGACGGCCACGACGTCGATTTTGAAAAAGTAACGTTCTGAATTTCCATTTTCCTGCCCATATAATATTACCGACGGCTAAGACGTCGGTAAGCCATCGCTATTATGCGTTTAATGAAATGCAGCATTCAGTATTACGGACGGCCTGGCCGTCGGTAACGTTAAAACTCAGTTTAAACCGCGACGCCCTTCCTTCTTCCTCCCACTTTTGCAAAGACTCTTTCTCTCTCCACACTCACACACTCTCTCTCTCTCCGCGGTATAGGGCTCCCTTTGGCTGGCCAGAACTTTGTCACCGGACCTCCATTCGCGCCGCCGACACCGCCATTGAACTCCTGGTAAGATTCTCTTGCTTTTAATCGGTTCATTTTTTCATATAGTCAAGTTTTCGTTGTTTATTAAAAGCCCTTGATTTTGGACACCTTGAGTTTATCCCACTTTGTGTTGTGATGCATTACACGTTTTTAGTGCATTTTGAGTTGCTGGTGCTGTGCTGAGGTGTGGATCGTCCGTGGTCTTGCTATTTTGGTATAGCCCAATTTTTTTTCTTACACTTCTCCAAGGTTGGTTAACTCTTGTAATTATGTATTTTCATTGTAATTAAACCATATATTTAATTTAAAATGTTAAACAAATTAAAGTGGTCATAAATTAATTATTGAACAAGTAATGAGCATTTTTAGGTTAGAGACTTGAACCTAGGATAGATTTGTAGATTGGAAGAGGTGGAATGATGCTATGCGGGGCGTAGCGATCCCACCGGTTTGTTTGCTGTGGAGATTGTTTGTGTTTGCATCGTGTTTGATGTGAGGAATAAGGTGTTTAGAATGGCTAGGATTAACAAACATAAGTGGTGATTGTGTGATATTACTCTATTTAATTGTGATACATTGTGCTGAAATAATGAAAAACTCATTGAATTTTCAAATTTGAATAGGTGGAAACTCCTATTTTTAGGGGAGACTCTGCCGAATTTTTAAAAAACTTTATAAATAAAAAGTAAAAAAATGTAACAAGAAATTAAACTTTTGCAGAAAATGGAGGAAAATAACCAATCTTGGATGTATGATAGGGTTTATCCAAATAGGGGTGGCCTTAAACCTTTATTCATAACCGGTTTAGGCGAATTCTTAAACACGTGTGCGACTTTGGAGGAATACAATAGCTTTGGGAAGGTTAGGTGCCCGTGTGGGAAGTGTAAGTGCACAAAGTTTAAGATCCTTGATGATGTTAGTGTGATTTACTAAAGAAAGAGTTCATACCTAATTATTGGGTTTGAGACCGACATGGAGAACAAAATTTAGAAGTCGCTAATAGAGGCGCATTTGGTGGATATTGCCATGAAAACGATGAGGGTCATGATGATGTCACTTGGGATGATAACTTAGCTAGATATGAATCTATTGTGGTAGATACTTTTCCGCACGAGAAT
Organism: Stylosanthes scabra; assembly: GCA_036250425.1. Classification (NCBI taxonomy): domain Eukaryota; kingdom Viridiplantae; phylum Streptophyta; class Magnoliopsida; order Fabales; family Fabaceae; genus Stylosanthes; species Stylosanthes scabra. Next base: position 10,070 of record JASCZI010272651.1, on the reverse strand, counting down.
ATTAACATGGACCATGATGAAGTGAATGATGAAAAGGTACCGAATCCAGACGCATAGAGATTTTATAACATATTAGAGTCCGTGCGTAAACCTTTATGCGAGGGTTCTATTTTCTCACAGCTATCAATTGCCACTAGAATGTTTGCGATTAACTCTGAAAATAATTACTCACAACATGCGTTTGAACAATTGGCAAGTTTAGTAAGGAAGGTTGCTATTGATGCAAGTGGGATCCCGGGTAATTGATGAACCTATATTTCATGAAAAAATATGTATTATATTTGATGGGTTTATCGATCTAAATCCGCATAATTGCTTGTGAATAGCCATGTTTGTGAACCTTTGCTATATTTGTTCTAATTGGGAAATACATGCTAAATTAGCCTTGAATTGAGTAGAATTTATACAATTTCATCCCACTTGGTGCCTTGATGTGTTTGTTAGTATATTTCAGGGCCTTAGGGATTGAGAAATTCATGGAAAAGGCTAAGGAAGGAATTGGAAGCAAATGATTCATGAAAAGGAGCCAAAAACAGAGGAAGTTGCTAGTGGAGTTGCTAGCGAAGCTGCGCACGAAACACTGGAATAGAGAGCAGTTTTTTATTCTGTCCAGAAAAAGTTGCTAGTGAAGTTGCTAGCGAAGTTGCGCACGCAACACTGGAACAGAGAGCAGTTTTTTATTTTGTCCAGAAGAAGTTGCTAGTGAAGTTGCTAGCGAAGTTGCGTACGCAACTTTACGCTGCTGCAACACATTAAATGAAGGCCAGAATTAGAATTTTACATTTTCGGGCCAAGGCCAAGCCTCTTTGAAGCCCAATTCGACTTATATAAGGGGAGAACAACTGAAGCACAAGACACACACCACCCATTAGAATTTTAGATAGGTTTTGGAGAGTTTTTTGGGAGAGTTTTTCATCTCTCTCAATTTCTTCCCTTTGTTCTTCATTGTTCTTCATTTCTTTTCCAATTTCTAGCCCTCACTAGCCAAACTCTTTACTTCAATTCATGTTTAAATGCTTGTTAAATGCTACTCTTGTTTAATTAATACAATCTACACTTGTTTCTTTCATCTATTTCTCTATTTCTCAATTCTAGCTTTTATGTTCTTGTGTTCTTATTTTTATATTGCTGGAGTTTACTTCTTGTGATGATCTATTGCTATTTCCTTTGATGATTAGTGATAATTGTTAGTTCTCTTGTTGATTTATTCCATTAGCCATCTTAATTTGTTAATTCCTCTTGCTATTCATGATGTTTAGTTTTTATGCACACCAAGTGTTTGATAAAATGCTTAGTTTAGTTTTAGAGTAGTGTTCTTGTGCTTTGGTCATGGGTTGAAGTGTGGATGATCTTAGCCACTAATCCCTAAGGATAAGAATGGGTTAAGGCCAGTGTTAAAACTGTTCCGTTAACGCTACGCCCCTGCCAATAACGGGAGAACCTAAACGACGCGAACTTGATGGGTTATTGGAGTTCGCCGAATACCTTAGTTCTACGTTATTGTGTATGCCTAGGACATTCAAAACGGGGTTAACTCCACCCATTCAACCATTAGACAGAATGAGCTTTGTGTCTTACGTGACAACCATTCAAATTGGGATTAGTGGTAATCATAGGGATACATTATACTTGAACTCAAGACCAAGCACCCTTTATCATCATTAGTTTTATATCTCTCTTATTTTTCCTCTTGTTACCAACACCTAATCATTGCAACCCCCATTTTCACAATCATTCACAAGCTATAATATTTCAATCCCTAGTAGGGAGAACGACCCGAGTTTAATACTCAGTATTTTTAATTGGTTGCAAGCTTTGTGACACCTTTCTTGTTGACTAACCCCGTTGTCAATCTCACAGCTGGTTTGGATTCCTCTACAACGATACCCTGTTTTTAAAATTAAGGAATTCCGAACCGGTCACGAGAGCGGCCGCGGGGCATTCGTCAGTAATTATTATGAGGCAAAGCTAGCATCACAATTGGGATTAAAGGCTGTAAAGATAGATTGTTGTGTCAATGGCTGCATGATTTACTATGCCGCAGATGGGGGTTTAGCGGAGTGCAAATTCTGCCAATCACCTAGATTTGATCCTAAGAAGCAAACAAAAAAAGTCCCCTTCAAAAGAATGCATTACTTACCTTTGATCCCTAGGCTCCAAAGAGTTTATGCCTCAATGAGTTCTGCCCTTCACATGAGGTGGCATTATGATAACAATAAAATAGATGACATCATGACACACCCTTCTCATGGTAAGCAGTGGCTTAAATTCGATAAAAAACACCCAAACTTCGCATCTGAACCAAGAAATATAAGACTTGCCCTTTGCTCCGATGGGTTTGCCCCTAATACCAATTTCAGTGTTCCTCATTCTTATTGGCCTATAATTGTGACACCGTATAACCTTTCACCCGAAATGTGCATGAAAGATCCATACTTGTTTCTAACATGTGTCTTTCCTGGCCCGAAATATCTGAAAGTCAAAATTGATGTATACCTTCAACCATTAATAGATGAGCTGATTCAGTTATGGTCTGAGGGGGTGTTAACGTATGACATATCAACCAAAACTAATTTCATGCTTAAGGTTACTCTAATGTGGACTATTAATGACTTCCCAGCTTATGGAATGTTGTCCAGTTGGATGACACAAGGGAAGCTGGCTTGCCCAATTTGTATGGAGGATTCGAAAGCTTTTCAATTGAAGTATGGTGGGAAGAAGTGTTGGTTTGATAGTCATAGGAGGTTCTTGCCGAAAAATCATGCTTATAGACGAAACAAAAATGCGTTTAGGAAGAATGTCGAGGAACATGATGAGCCGCCGTATAGATTATCTAGGGAAGAGATCTGGTCTAGAGTAAGGGACTATGGGAGGATAGTTGACATGGGCCGCCCGGTTTAAATCCTGGGATATGGAACTGATCACAACTGAACTAAAAGAAGCATATTCTGGGACTTGCCTTACTGGAAAGATCTTCTGGTGCGTCATTGTCTTGATGTGATGCACATCAAGAGGAATGTTTTTGATAATGTTATCCATACGGTGATGGACAGTGATAGAACAAAGGATAACCAAAAGGCGAGGTTAGACTTAGAAGAATTGTGTAGGAGACCAGAGTTGAATATGGTTGCACTTGGGAATTAGAGTTTCACAAAGCCAAAAGGGTGTTATGTGTTAAGCATGGAGCAAAGACAACAAGTGTGCCGGTGGCTACAAGCTTTGAAGCTCCCAAATGGTTATGCATCTAATCTCAGTAAATGTGCCAGCGTGAATCAAGGGAGGCTCCAAGGCATGAAAAGCCATGACTGTTATGTTTTTTTGGAATGTTTAATCCCGATAGCCCTTAGAGAACTTCCTAACCATGTTTGGAAGCCTTTAACCGAGTTGAGTCAATTCTTCTGTGACTTGTGTTCACCTACCCTTGCAATTGCAAATCTATTAGTTATGGAAGAAAAATCCCTTTGATATTGTGTAAACTTGAAAAAATCTTTCCAGCCTGCTTCTTCAATATCATGGAGCATCTTCCGATTCTCTTGGTGTATGAGGCACTTGTATGTGGTTTGGTTCAAATTGGTGTACATAAGAGAACGGTAAAGAATCGAGCACAAATAGAGGGTTTCGTGTGTCAGGCGTACCTATCAAAAGAGACAACACATTTTTGTTCATACTATTTTGAGTCGCGTGTCCAATCAATTGGTACAAGGCTTGGTAGAAATGATGATGGTGGAGCATCCTTTTCCGAAATTACGTTGTACATATTTAATAAGGCGGGGGAAGTTGGGGGCAAGAAAAAAACACGGTACTTAACACACATGTATTTGGATTCTGCTCACCTACACATTCTTTTAAATTGTGCGAAGGTCGATAAATTTAGAAGGTAGATATACTTCATAAATAATTTTAAGCTACAATTTTAAAATTGGACATGTTGTAAAATTGTTAACAATTTAAATTACAGGTCTTATGAGCAATTATATGGTTCTGAAAATATGCAATCTTTCCCGCAATGGTTCAAATCATATGTGAGCAATCCAGATAACAACATTTATTGTCCTCATTTAAAAAGATTAGCCTTGGGTCCGTTGCACGCATACAGTTCGTGGACCATGATGAAAGTCAACGGTATGAGGTTTCACACACCTGAACACGCCAAAGGAAGAACCACTGATAACACTAGCATTTACCTAATGGGTGATGCGGGCTAGGGCGAGTGCGACTGGTATGGGTTGTTGAAAGAAACTTTAGAAGTAGAATACACAGGAGAACCAATAAAGCGAGTAGTGTTATTTAGGTGCGAGTGGTATGATCCTGCATGACCTAGGGGAACTCGAATGCATCGAGATTATAAAATAATTGAGGTTAATCACAGTAGGAGATACGAGAGATATGATCCCTTTATCTTGGCACACAACGCTAGACAAGTTTATTATATGACATATCCTGGAAGAGCTAGGAGTAACTGGAGAGTTGTGATTAAGTGCAAACCTAGGGGTATGATTGAGTCACAAGAAGAACAAGTGCAAAACGAACCATACCAAAATAAGAAGAAACTCAACCAACATTAATAACTGACATAGAAATGCCCCATGTACTCAGCTCACCGTTAGAAGAGGTTGACATTGTTAACCTTCTCGAAGTGCATAATTTACAATCGGAAAATAGAGAAACAGAGGATGATGATGACGAATCAGACTCATCGCATTCTTCACATGATTCTGAATATTGCAAATGTACTATTTATATACTTAGAGAATCCATTACGGTGTTTCATTAAATTCTTGTTTATGTGTTAAATTGTAATAATTTGTTTAATCCCCTTACCGTGTTTGATGCAGGACTCATGGCTCGAGATGGTGGTAGGAGCAGGGGTTTTGGCAGGGGTAGGGGGATGCCGAGGAAGAATACGGGCATTCCCCTAGACCTGCGGACCACACCACCCACTACGACGACTACGTCAACCACCTCTACTCCCTCCGTATCTGCCTCGCAGGGGTTGCTGCCGATTCATATGATTCCCACCCCGGGAGTGCGAGTGCACTCCACGGAGACAGGTGGTACGAGTACTCAGATGCCGCCACCACAGTCACAGCTACCACGGCCTCCTCCACGCACCCCATCAGGTTCGTCTGGGGCCCCGACAGACACTGATGGTGATGGTGACGATGAGGATGAGGAGGCCTCCATCGCCGGCGACACTCATTCCCTATTGCGATGGGACGAACATGATTGGTATTCATTTATCTTTTTGTTCGTTATTTTAACATATGTAGTTATTACATTTGAAGCTTTGTTATGATTGCTTACTATATAATTTCTTTATTTAATAATAACATATTTCTTGTAAAATAGTGGGTTACCAATGAATAAAGGGACGGAGCAGATTACGACAGTTTTTAAGAGCTGTTATAAGTGGCATGTCCCGTACTTCCATCTAGCACCCGAGGAAGCTATCAACACTTGATGAGACGAGTGGAAGGTAAGAAACTTAGTGCATTAACTTTCCATTCATTTTGTATTATGTTTTCTCATTATTACATTAGAAATGTACCTGTTTATTGCTCATGAAATTACATTTTTTCTCTGCAATTTACAGAAGGCTTTCAGGTTTCGAAAGGGTGAATCGGAGAAGATGCGTGACGCTTGGCTCGCTAGGGCTGCCAAGCGGCTCCGAGAATTATTTCATGGTATCCGTGAAAAGGGATATCCGTCGGACTGATCCCGGACGACATACTCAGGCGTCTTAAGGAGTATTGCGTGTCGGAGGAATATCAGGCTTTAAATAGGATGAACAAGGCCAATCGAGCTTCCAGCACCGGCGGATCACTCCACACTGAGGGATCAATCAGTTATCCGGCTACGGCGGAGAAGATGGTAGTTTCTTTAATTTAATACTTGCATATCATTTAAAACTTCTTAAGGTTGGCATTTTTATGTAATATGTATATATGATGTTTAATTTATAGTTAGAGGAGCTCGGGCGCACTCCCTCACAGAGTAAGGTGTTCATGCGAACCCACACAAAGAAGAAGGATCGGAGCCAATGGGTTGACAAACGTGCTGAGGATACGAAAGTAAATCTTATGTTGTAATTACACTGGAATATGGTATTACTGTTTAATTCACTTATAACTTTGTTGTTTTA
>JASCZI010272650.1:0-27354 GCA_036250425.1 Stylosanthes scabra | reverse complement strand
ATCCACCCCAAGCTTCCTGATAATAACGTGTTGCAGCTCAGATAATGTTGTTCTCGATGTCATAAATATATTACTTGGACTCTTATCGGTAAATTTAACACCCTCTTTACTTTTGTGTTTAATTTTGCCATGGTGGTGAACAAGAGCAACAAAGCTCTCATCCCCTTCCATACCCTTTTTCTCGCTATCTCAACTAATGATACATACTCTGCTATTTATACACACCTTCGCAGCCACGTTTCTTCAAAAACCGTGGCAGGGTGCAGCTCAATCAAAAACCGTGGCACCCTGCCGCGGTTTTCATTCAATTTTTGCAACAAATGAAGAAACCGTGGCAGCCTCCAACTTTTCTCATAAAACCCTTCTGGCTGCCACGGTTTCCATATAATTGGCATTTGGTGCAATTGCATCATATATATTAGATTGGTGTAATTGGGTAATATTGATGCCCAAACTGATTAATGAGGTAACTTGCCCTATTATATAGTTTCTATTTAATTATGTTGAATTTTAATAGTCATTCATAGATAGACTGCCTCTTCCATGAAAATTTTTTAATAGGGACCCGTAACGAAAATGGAAACATAAATGGAAACAGGAGGGGGGAGAGGTCCCCACCCACGAATCCATTGCCATCCCAACCTCTACCCTCCTATCCTAGTAACCCCATTTCATATCTCTCTGAAAATCATACACATAAACAGATCTGAAAATAAACCTAAGAGAAACTTGTGACTGAAATAGTTGAACGAGACTGAATTGGGCTACAGTTTATTCTTTTGGACATTAACTGGGCTATAGGTTAAACGAGACTCTCCCAATCTTCCGTATTTTAATGTGACGATGGTTCATGGCTTCCGCCTAATAGATGTTTTTGTCCCAACAAAAAATATAACCCACACATAGCCAAAAATAATAAAGAAGAAGAAGATTAAACAAGTTTAAAGTCAAAAAAAAAAAAAACCTAGTGTAGGAGTTGACCGTGTACCCCTTAAAATATTGTATCTAACTTTGATCCTAGATTCCTAGTGGCTATCCGGCCGGGAAAAAAAAAAAAAAAAGAGGTTTGATCCTAGTGGCCGAGGCCTTGGTCGAGATAGCAAAAAGAGGGAGGTGACCATTGACCAACGAGAAAATTTTTGTTGTGTGACAAAAATAATATAGTATCATAAGTATATCTTAATTTTAAATGATAAAATATAAAATATATATTGATTATCAATTATTCTATGTAAACAAGTGGTTTTGACCAATCAAGTGGTTTGACAAGCAAAACCCTTCACGCGCCACACTTTCTTTTATTAGTATGTATTATTACATTCACGCGCCACTAAAATCCTTTTTTCTAACGTATTATAATGTTCATTAACAATTTCAACGCGCGTTTTTCAGTTTTCTGTTTTTGCATTTGTCCCTGTTCTTCTTCGTTTCGTTCTTCGTTTTCAATGCAACGTTCTTCTTGTTTTCGTTTGATTCGAAGGATTTCTGATTCGAAAGTCTTGATTTGAACGTGTTTTCCAACGTTCTTCTTCTGCTCGTTTGATTCGAAGAATTTGTGAATCGTGATTTTTTATTTGAACAAGTGATACGTTCTTTTTTCAATTCTGCAATGTTATTAGATTTCAATTCTTTTTTCGTCTTGTTCTACTGTTGTCATAATTCTGTTTTCATTGATTTCTTCGTTTTCTGTTGTTAGAAGAAGAAGAAGTAGATGATGATGATGATGATGATAATGATGATGATGATGTAGACATGGAAGAAGAAAGGAAGGAAAGAAAAAGAAGAAGAACAAGTAGAAGAAGATGCAGATGCGGACTTGGAAGAAGGAAGGAAGGAAGAAGAAGAAGTTTTTATTTCTGCGAATTAATTCTTTCTGTTTCTGCGCAATGGTGCTTTCTATTTTTGCGCATTATTGCTTCATATTTCTCCGTACAGCAACAATAAAATAATAATAGCAATATAAAATAGAGAAGAAGAAGAAGAAGAAGAAGAAGAAGAAGAAGAAGAAGAAGAAGAAGAAGAAGAAGAAGAAGAAGAAGAAGATGATGATGATGATGATGATGATGATGATGATGCAGATGCAGACATGGAAGACGGAAGGAAGGAAAGAAAAAGAAGAAGAAGAAGAAGTAGAAGAAGATGCAGATGCAAACCTGGAATAAGAAAGGAAGGAATGATGGAAGAAGAAGAAGAAGAAGAAGAAGAAGAAGAAGAAGAATATTTTATTTCTGCGCATTATTGCTTTATGTTTCTGCGCAATTTTGGTTTCTATTTCTGCACATTATTGTTTTCTATTTCTGCGCAATGCTGCTTTCCATTTATGCGCATTATTGCTTTCTGTTTCTGCGCAATGCTGCTTTCTATTTCTGCGCATTATTGCTTTATGTTTCTGCGCAATTCTGCTTTCTATTTCTGCGCATTATTGCTTTCTTTTTCTGCGCAATGTTGCTTTTTATTTCTGTACAGCAACAACAACAACAGCAGCAGCAGCAACAACAACAAAAACAGCAACAACAGCAACATAAAATAGGGAAGAAGAAGAACGACAACAATGTAAAATAGAAAATAAAAAGAAGAAGAAGAAGAAGACGACATGGCAGACGAAGAAGAAGAAGAAGATGCAGATCTGGAAGAAGAAGAAGAAGAAGAAGAAGAAGAAGAAGACGATGACGACAGAGGTGGAGGAGATGGAGGAGGAGGAAGAAGAAGAAGAAGAAGAAGAAGAAGAAGAAGAAGAAGAAGGTGTTGGGCAGAGCGTGAAGATGAGGCAGTGCGTGAAACACACGCTCCTTAATGATGAGAGTGGGATTGGTATAATAAATTCACTTGGTTAACCACTTGGTTAGTAAAACCACTTGTTCAAATAGTGGGACTAATTAATTATTATAATAAGAAATTACGTTAGCCACTAACATAAAAAATATATATATAATCACACAAACAATAAAATTTATATTTAAAAATAAAAATGAAGATAAAATAAAATGATAAAGATTAATGAAATGAAAATAAAATAAATTACATGAAATTATGAAGATGATAAAAAATAAATTAATATTTGAATTGGAATTTATAATTGAAAAAAAAATAATATAATATAGAACTATGGTTAATAGAGAATATGAAGAACCAAAGAGTAGAAATATGAGAAACTAAAATTAAAATATAATAGAAATTTTGTATTTGATCAAACTAGTATTAGGAAAAAAATATTATTGAGAATTATCTATTAATCAATGATAGTATAGGAGTAAGAGAAAATAAGATATTTGAAATTTTATTTTTTATTTAAAATTGATTTTATTAATGATAAAAAATGTGAAAACAAGACAAGCTAAGAAAGGATACAAATAAAATAGGGACAACTAATTTTTTAAGCAGGGACATATATCTATTGTTAAATTTTTTTAATAAAAACTCTAATTTTTAGTGGGGCAAGTGCCCCTCATTCTTTAATCCGGGTTTGTCTCTGAAGTTGAATCTGATAAAGCCATAATTCGAATCTCAATCATAGCTGAGAATGGAGTACGTGTGAAAGTGTATATTGTATAATGGCCAAATGAATTTTTTAATACGCATTATTTAATCCATAGGCTAAATTGATTAACCTCGTAATTTAGCTAACCAAGCTTTAAGTGTATATAATGTTATAAAAAAATATATTTACATTGGCAAAAACTTAACAACACATTTAATCGTCTTATAATTTGGCATTACTTTTCTAAGTTAATATTAAAATTATGATTTATGAATTGTTTTTGGATATATATTTTTTTAGTTGAGAAAGAAATTACACTAGTTTGTGGCATATTTTTTAGATTGGAGCGTTAATATTTTTTCGTTAGTCATAACTCATAAAAAATAAGTTTAATAATAGCCATTGAAAAAAAAAAGAAATAAAAGATATGGTCAAGTCAATTATGGACCAATGTACTGGGAAAATCCAACTCATATCAGTTAATATTTAGCCCGTTGTAAGTTGTTATAAATGGACCGAACTAACTGCATACCCACCTCTAGCAACTAGCTTCAAAATTTAGCCACCACTATTTGGTGGATGTGCATTTGGGAAAGAGACTGAGACTGAAAGACTGAAATTGAGAGACTGAGATTGGAAGATTGAGATTGAATTAAATTTGTATATTGTATTTGGTTTAAAATTAATAAGAGATAGATACTGGAAAGTAAAGATTGAATTAAATTAATGGAACAAGAACAAATACTAATATTAGAAACTTTAATGTTATGTGAGGGTATCTGAGTAAAAAAAAATTATTAAAATTTTAGTCTTTTTCCCAATCCCTCCTAACTGGAAGTACTGAAAATACAGAAATTTTGGGGATTGAGATTAAAATTTTAGTTTAAATCACTGTCCAACAAATACAATACTGATTCTCTGTCTCCTATTTTCAATATCCGTCTTAGCTACTGTATATGTGGGTGCATACTACATGTGAGTTTATGATATTTTAAGGTTTAAATTTATATACAAATTGCGAATGTATAGATCATACAGATTTAATGTAATATATTCACTTTCTCTCCTTCACTAGGTATACTCTTTACATTTCCACTACATATCAAAATAAGCATCTATTTTAATATTTAAAATAAAAAATTATCCCACTATCTGACTAAAAAAAAATCAATAAATAAACAGAAAGATTATGTAAATTTTATTTGGTAACTTATATGGTACATATGTAAATGATAAAGATATTAATTTTATTAGAAGAATGTGTGAGTCCACATTTATATATTACTTTAATTTTTTTGAGATGTAAGGTATAAAATCTATATTGCAAAAAAACTTTTATATCTATATAAATTTAGATCTGTACCGAATAACTTTCCATTTTATTTTTACGCCAGAATGTCTCAAACATGACTAAATGTTATCTTCTGCAAATTAACATGATCTAGATCAATAATAGTAAATTTGTTCAATATTCTTTTCATATCATTTTTTTATTATAAGTGGGAAAATTGGCTTAAAATTTAAAAACTTCCCGCATCTAAAATAATGATTGAACTCCAGACATGACTTAGTTAGGAGAAAATACATATATTTCTTCTGCTCAAGCATTCTCCTCTGTTTTTGGTTTTTCATCTGGTTTTTTGGCATCTAAACTCATGGGGTCCAATTAAGTTGAGACTCCAACAAAGAATCCTAGAAAGGTGGTGAAGAGAGACTAAGCCTCAATTACGCTAAGCAGAATGAATTACAAAAAAGATGATATCAACGGAATATGGCATGAGACATGAGGAAGAAGGTTAATTTGCTTGAAGGATCAGAGAAGACATATATACACGGTTGCTACATGGATGTTACGAGTATAATGTGGCTTAAAGCTCATTTAAAGTATTTTAGTTAGTTAATAGTTTTACTATAAATAGAAGGAATGTGAATGTAATTGTTAAGCATGATAATAACGAATTTTTCATTTCTTTTTTTGTCCCAATTTGAGAATTCTATCTTCTTCTTTTCTAATACTCTTCTAATTCATCTTTAATCTTTTCAATTCTCCTATCAGAAGTATCTTACTCCTATCAATGGACTAGCCAAGATTCACTACATCTGCATACCATTTACCCTTCTCTGATTCTTGATCCCTTCATGCATCATAGCACTTCCTGCCAAATAGAAAAACCTTAAAAACATTGGATAAGATGACAATGATCCTTGCCCAAGGTGACTTATGTATGTGGAACTTATGATGATGTTATATTTTTAAATTAAAAGCATACCAATTATCATCACTAATGTTATAAAACTAACAAAATTTATTATTTTTAACCAACTTATCTATCAATTTTTAAAAATATGCATCCCAAGTGTATCACCATATGTAGCTATATCATGTCTTCTCTACTAGGGTATATCAAATTTTTGCAACGGATCATACTCTTCTAAAATGAATACATTAATAAAATATAAAACTGAAATCCTAATCATTTTAAAATTTAAATAGTGAGATTTATCTCTAATAAAAATTATAAATTTAATAATAATTATTTGCCATTGCTTTTAACCAAACTTCCAACTACTAATGTTTCCGATTTTTTTTTTTTTTTATCTAACCAGGTTGCAGATCACTTGGCAAAGGCTGCATGCATTGAATGGTTTGAAATGGATGAGGGCACCTTGAGAGCTGCATCCGATGGTTTCCTAGCATGTTTCTTTTCTTCTTCTTTTTTCCTTGATAGACACCAAAAAACCAACATTCCACATTTCAGCATATGAATCTTTCATCCACATAAATATATAATTTTGGCTTCTTTCATATGGGACCGGCAAAAAGAAAAAGTAGGAGAGAAAGAAATAAGAATTACATGAAACTTGGCTTTGCAAGCACAACTCCCACTAATAATAATAATAATAATTACTACATATACATTAAAATTATCTTCGGAAATCAATCATTGTATCATACATATATATTAGTGATTGATTTTTATAATTAATTTTGGTATACACACGTAACATGAACTATGGTTGAAAAATAATTTATGATATAAACATTGTCCTCCGATGATCCTATATATTTTCATCAGTAGTACTCCAAAATTCTGGAAGCATCATATATGGACCAACAATTCTATATGGACACAAGCTTCAATTCATATATAATTTAAGGTTACATCATGTCATATATCCCATTATTTTCTAACTTCAGAAATACTTTCTCTTTTCAAGCTTTAAACAACTATATTAAGGAACCTACCAGAGTGTCTGCTCATGCCACAGCTCCACCTTTTAATACACGCATTCCTTTTCTCCTTTGTCCAAATTTCAATAGTTTAATGAATAAGATAGACGCACTTTGATCAATCCACAAAGTAATCTGAAAAAAAAAAAAGAAAAAAAGAAAAAAGGAAAACGTCCAGGTTAACAATTATTAGAAGCATATGATAATTAAAACCAAATCAGTTAAAGTAATACATATTTATTTGGTCTTTTAAAACAGATGTGTTAAATTTAAATTTCGAAAATAATAACAATAATATTATTTTTTATTAATGCCCTTTTTTATATAGAATTTCAGTTAAATTGCCTAGAATTAATAGAATTTTTGTGATAAGATTAAAAAATAAATCATGTTACATGTAGGAAAAAATTTGTCAAATTAATTATGTGTATAAAATATATATTAAAAATAAAATAAATAACATATATTTTAAAAAAATATACGATAAGTAATTTGTTGGTTAATTTTTTAAATATACATTAAAAGAGATTTATATAAGATAATTAAAAGAACTAATTTAAGGTGATTTAATTAGTAGTTACTTTAAGCAAGTATAGGGTGTTTATATAATAACTCATTGGCTAATTCAGCGAGTTGGAAAATACAATAAAAATATATAAGATAATTTAAAAAAAAAAAAAAAAAAAGCGACTCCTTTTGCTGGCACACTAAAGCACACAAGATACACCTCACTGGGCACTATCTATCATTCACATACCTTTCTTTCGAAACAAACCTTTGTCTTTTTATCACTCACCCAAGTTTAGCATCATATCTTCTCCTTAACCACCAAGAAATTCTTCCTACTTATTATGAAACTTCACCCACATGGTCCATTCCAAAGAATTGACATACTCCAATTCTCAACCATATTCAAGATATTATTAGTAGTATAACACACTCAAGTACGTAGCAGCGAAGAAGAAGAAAAAAAGAGGAAGGGTACACTAGACAAAGACGACGATGAGTGCCGACTGGGGACCGGTGATTGTGGCGGTGGGGCTCTTCATCCTCCTATCGCCGGGGCTGCTGTTCCAGTTCCCATCAAGGTTTAGGGTTGTTGAGTTTGGGAACATGAGCACTAGTGGAATTTCCATTTTAGTTCATGCAATCATTTTCTTTTGTATACTTACCATCTTGGTTATTGCTGTAGGCGTTCACATACACATTAACTGATTAAAAATCAATCCCAGCTTCCATAAAATTTCACAATATAATCTCTCCCAAAATTATGTTGTTTTTTATTTACCATTTTCCTTCTTCTCCTTTTGCTGTGTATTTATTTTCTTCTTCTTCTTTTTTTCCCTTTTTTTTTCCCTTCCTAAGAGGCTGTACTGTGTAACAGTGCTGATGATCAATTGTTCAAATTGAAAAAGGAGAAATAACTGTACTATAGGAATTATATATATATTAACTTTTGTTATTATGCCGTGATTTTTAATTTTTTTTTGTCATGCTTATTATTTTGTATATAGAAGCCTAATGTCCAATAATCAACTTGTTGTAGTAGTTTGATGTAGTATAGTGTAGTACTAGTACACCACCAACTAATTAACAATCTTGTTCTTAGAAAAATTGGGGAGAAACTGGGAAAGCATAGAAATGTTGCAAACCGGAGTAGCCTGATATGAACTGGCCGTGAAAAGTGCTTTGCCATATTCAGTAAGCCTAATATAAATGAAAAAAAAAATCTTCTAAAAAATTAGTAATGTAAAATATTAATTATTACCGTTAAACTTGTAATTTTTCCTGGATGTAACTCCCACTCTCTTAATTATGTATGTATAGGTGCATAGTGCAATATAGAGCAATTTAAGGAAACAAGTTGGATGCTCAAATCCTTTAATTGTTATAAAGCAATCTGGTTGTATTTTGAATTTTGCTACAATTGTTAAGACAAATCCTTTAATATTTAATAGATGAGAATTTATTTATTTATTTGCTTGGAGTGTATGTAAGTTTCGTTAATTGATTAGCCAATGAAATTGAATTTTACGACCATTTTTGTTTTTAAATGCATGAATCTTAGGTTATTGTGTATGTTATTTTTGACTTGTTGGATAGATGAAATTTGTCAAATTTGTTTTTTTTTAAAAAAAATTAAGGTTCTTATCTTCTTTCATCAAGTGCATGTGATATGTATGGTTATAATGTCATTTACAAACACTGAAGATCACATGATATGTATTAAATATTTACGGGAATATTATAAGGTTAATATTCTTAGGAAAAAAATAATTTTTAGTTTGAATAATAGAAAAGAGGTAAATTCTCTGCTATTTTCATATATCATTTATCTCTACAAAATACCAGACAGACGAAATCTAATTTTTAGAATGGATATAATGGAATTTTTTGGTTGACTACCTCTATCCTATCCATTAGACAATGGACGCTTCTCTTTTTTTTTCTTTTAACTTTTCAAAAAATTGAATTTTGTGAAGGATGTTAGGTAATAATTTAAATAATATATATATTCATACACAAATACTTAGTGCTGATTTGATAATTGAATTTTGGCGTGTAAATTTTTTTAAAAAAAATAATTAATGCGTGTTCAAACTTCAAATGTAAAATTAGATAAAAAAAACTTCAAATGTAAAACAAATACATGTTAAACTTCTTTTTGGCTTTTTTGGTATTGATGTTAAACTCTTTTTATTATACAAAAGTTAAAATGAAATTGTGATAGTCCAAGCGAGAGCAAAAATATCTATATGGTGAAAAAAATATTCAAAAACTTATTTTTATGCATTACTTAGGCAATATGTCTAGAACAGGCTGGTCTTCAATTGGGCCGAACTAATGGACCTATAGGTCTGATCTACTTCCATAAATCAACTTATATTATCAAGCACAAAAAACAAGTAAAACAAAAAACAAAAACACTAATATTATGGTTTTAGTCCGAAAAAACTTATAACATGATTCCTAAAATTTCAATTGCATGTTAACCCCCAAAAAAAAATCAATTGCATAATTATAATATCGAAATTAAAAAGATTACACCACATCAGTTTTTATTTTATATTTCATTTTACTTAATAAATAAAATAAATACATAAGAGTTGGGTCCAACTTGAACAACCATATCAATAAGAAAATAAGATCTTCACAAGAATTAAAGATGCAAATATTAAATAAACTTAAAAGAAAATTAAGGAATATGATATCTTTGAAACTCAATGTTGATCTCGATGATGAAGGGAAGAATCATTTGGAGGAGATGTGGCTTGTAAGAAGTGTTGGCGCATCGGGATACAGTTGTAGATAGCTTAATTGTAGTACCCTTAAAAAGATTTAATAGTTTTTCTGCAATAGGTGAAAGAAGCCAGCCGTCAATTGGTGTCGAAGAAGACATGAGAGTGCAGGAATTGTTAGGGTTTGGGGAGACCTCTAAATTCCATAAACTGGAAGGGATCGGTATCTCCTACTCTCCCGAGAATTTCTTTATCTGTGAAACTAACAATCGATATCGAATGGTGGAATGTAAATTAAAAGTTTTAATAAACATTTTCTATATAATTCTAAGAATGTTACAGTAAAACTATCTACAACTGCTATGATGCATGGACACGGACACGGGACACGACACGACACGCGACACGCCGACTCACCAATCTCAATTTCTTATATGATACGGGGAGACAATATATATATAAAATATAACATATTTTTAACAAAATTATAATAATATTTTGATATTTTATTCATATTGAAATTTAAATTATTATCTTTAAATTTTTTTAATATCTATTTTAGTTATATAAAGTATTTAAGATAACTTTTAGTTTTAAGAAATGATCATATATACTACTTTTAAATTTATTTTAAGAATATAAGAATAAAATTGGACACGCGAACACGTGAAGATATTTTGGAGTATCAAATGTGTCCAAAGAGACATTTTTTGCTTTTTTTAAGAACACAGATGGATGGACACTTAAGACAGGCGTGTCAGACGAGTATCCGTGAGTGTCGTATCCGACATGCGGACACACTAATTCGCCGAAGTGTCCATACTTCGTAGTACAACTGTCTCCCACGCCAACACTTCTTTGAAATCGCATCTCCTCCAAATAATTCATGTCTCCGTCCGTCATTAAAATCAACCTTGAGTTTCAAAAATACCACCTTTCTTAATTTTCTTTTAAATTTATTTAATATTTACATCTTCTATTTCTCGTGCAAAACTCACTTTCTCCTTTGGAATACAACTCTCTTTTATTTTGAAAAAAAAAAAAATGAAAGATTGATTAGAATAGTTTTTTAAAGTTGGACAAACTTGGTTAGCCTCCGCTGAAAAAAAAAAAAAAAAATATAGCTTTACTCTTAAACATCTTTTATTTCCTCTTTTACTTTTATAAATTTCTAAACCATAAAAATTGAAAATATAGTCTAATGTATTTAGAACATTTTTTACTTAATAATTTTTCAATAAACTTAACAAGTAAAACAAATGAGTGAGAATGAGGGAGAACTCCAAGAATCACCAGAAAATCACTCACCTATGGTCAATTTAATTCATTCCCTCTCTTCACTCTATCTCTTCTCAACTACTATTACAAGAAAATCATTTTCTAGATTAATAACCAACAATATATTATACATACAAGCTTGCAAGTTGAAACTAATTAAGTTCATTCCACTTAATATAATAACCAAACAACAATAAGATCTACGAGTTTCCTTTCAATTTCATCGCTAGAAGACGAAAATCAATGCTTTTTATTTCAGATTCCACTATAGACACATAACATAAAGCAGTTACAATCTCTAATTAAGTAAATAAATTTGCAAAGAAGAAGAAAACACAGATCTGATATGTCAGCCGGTGTAGATGTGGACCTTAAGAGCGACGATGATGACGGCGTAGAGAGCGAAGAAGATGAGAGTGTGAATGAAAATGGCTTTGCCGTTGGTCTTCATGCGGCCGAACTCGAGCTGCTTGCCGTTGCCAGGGAACGAGAAAAGCAGACCGGGTTGAAGAAGGACGAAGAGAACCACTCCGATTACGACTGGTGCCCAATCTGCCATTACTAGATCTTTCTTTCTTGCTTTTTGGTTGTTATTAATGGCTTTCGGCGCGTAGAGGATTAGAAAGTAGCTTTAATTTGAGGACGAATGAGTGAGTATCTCAAGAGGGCGGTGAAAGGTAGGCTTGGGATTTTGGAACAATTTGGAAGCACAAGAAAAAAAAAAAAGGTCGGCACGAGCTTCCTTCCCTCACTCATGTGGGTGCTTCTAGTTATCTGCACCCGCTAATACCAATAATAATAATAATAATAATAATAATAATAAATGATATTTGTACATCTATTTATATTATTTAATTTAAAATAAATAATTTAATTAAATTTAGTTTGGAAAAACAAACGTTAACCTAAAATTATTGAATAATAATGTTGTAAGGGTGTACGGATAGAAAATTTTAATTTATCCCTTCTAATATTTTAAAAAGTTAAAAAATTAAATATAAATATTATTTTTTAAATATTAAAAATATAAAAAATTTAAAATTCCCTAACATTCCGTAGAATTATTCCAAAAATCCCCTATGCATGTAGATATCACCAAATTTACACATACATATGTACACAACACTAAATTTTATTTCATATTAAAATTAATTTGTCTTTTAATATAATGTCTAAAGAATTTGTATTTTTGTTTAACTTTTCTACTTGTTAAATATTTAAAGAGAGTGTATGCTATGATATCTAATATTTATAGTCATTGTATAGGTAGGATGGTTATATCACTTTAGTAATAGTTTTTTAAAGTGTTTTAAATGTCTATTTGTAGGACATATGTTAAAGCTATTATTTATAAAAAAAAAAACTTTAATTTAAAAAATAGTAGATATATTTAAAATTAAAATTTTCCATTATTTTAAGTTAATATACAAGTATTATTATTATTGTCATAAAGATCTAATGATAACAAGTTGGTGAGTTCTAGCCTGCACTGGCTAAGAAGAGGTTAATGCTTAACCTTGTATTTTCACAAGTTTATGTTTTGGTAGCAGATTTTTATGTAAATTCGATGGTGACCTTATAAATTCTTATATTTTAGGTTCAGTTGCCCAACAATGCATGGTAATTTTGTTTTTGTTTCTGACTACACATGAGTCTCGTTGGCTAATGGCTGACTGGCCGACGGGTTGCCCAACTGATGACGAGAGAATGAGCTATGGACAAAAATAGATTTAGATACAAAAATAAATTGTCTAAAAATATATATTAATTAGTGCAAAATAAATCTTAGTCACAATTAACATAATTATGTAATATGTATAGAAAAAATACTCTAAAATAAATGAAAATGTTTAATTAATTATTACTTAATAATCTTAATTATATTTTTCATATATTTTTATTTATAAGTCTTTCTTATAATATATATTTCACGAATATGTTATACTATATAATTTAATCTCTCTATTTTAAAATAATTATAAAAAATATAATATACAGAGAAAATAAATAAATCATCTTAAAATTATGTTATACACATAACATCTATAGTTATATACTACGTTTGATATAAACTAAAATTAGTCACAATATATAATACGCATTTAATTAAAATGAATTAAATATATAATAACTTATTTTGATGGTTGATTTTGGTGTACACAAAAATAAAAATCTAGCTAACCAAGTTTTTTATCCAAGATTAGCTAAATTTTTTATGTTTATTTTGTTTATTTTAAATTTTAGACATTAAATCATCATACACCCATAAAGCCCTAAACTATAAAGTTGGCTATTGTTAATTATCTAAAAGTTAATTTTCTCTTCTACTTTTTTTGCACATGATATTTTACTTACATCTAATAGGATTATGTTAGGTGTATATTAAAATCAGTCATTATGTATAATATACATTAAAATACAAAATACATATATAGTTAAACTCATTTTAAGTGTCTATTTTTATATTTCAATATATATTATTTATTTATGATTGATTTTAGTGTACAAATAAAATTATTTCACCCGTATTACTCAATTATTCCACCAACAATTTTAGTTAATGGATTTCTGCTCAATATAAAATAGTTGCGTACAACCACGAAAAACCACATAAAATAGAAATAGAAATATAAATAAAATAAAATAAAACTCCTAAAAAAGATATCAATAAATAGGGACACTATTGAACCAAAAAATAATAAAATAAAGAAAAATAATTAATAATCCTAACACATCTTTTCAATTATTCTCTAAACTATTAAATAAATAAAATCTTGAATTTTTTTATTTTTTGATGATTTTAAAAAATAATTGGGTACTCTAAGAATAAATAAAATTTCTTACACTGATGTGATAATCGAATAATAAGTTATTAATAGGCATTTATAATAAAATTATTTTAAAGTATATAACATGATTGAAGAGTAAATCCTTCTCATTTACTCTCAAAGCATTCAATAATAATTCTAAAAAAAAATAATATATATTTAAATTTTTTATTCTTTTAAGTATTAAGATGATAATTTGAAAAAAAAAAATTAGGACTCTCAAAATATTAAATTTGATGGTAATAAAATTTTACATTGATGGTGTTTTAATATTTTTGGATTTAATAAGATTTATTTTTTTTTAAAGCTTGTTTTTGGGAGGAGACATAGTGCTGAAATGCCAATTGAGGATTTCTATTTTATTTTATTATTTTGGATATTTATTTATGTATTTTTTGTTTTCTTTAAATAGTGTAACAATTTAGAATTTTTCTTACTTGAATTTGGAACTTTTTTAAACGGAGAAGGATAATTTTAGTCTTCAAAAATAATTTTAGGTTTTAAAAATATATGCAATCATGGTAACTTTCATAAGAAAAATGGTCTTTGAAAATACAAGGTGTGCAAATTACTCAATCATAAGCCCCAATAAAATAAACCCAATAAAAAAAAAAATCAAAAAGTTATGTTTCATATTTTTCACACCACAAAAAGCTATATTTATTGTTGAGGTTCAAGTGTGAGTGGGCACTAAAAGTTAGTCCCATATTGAAGGAAACAAAGAGAAGTGAGGAGTTTATAAGATGAGAGACCCATTAACTTGACACCTTAAGATTTTGAATTAGATGTGGTGTCTTCTTATCTTGTATTCCCTCACTTGGTTCCTTCCCGAAAGGACTTCCCGATGATTTTGCTCCCCACGGTGGTCCAACATTTATAATATAAATTAGTTTTGGTTCAAATTCTCAATTTAAAAGCCAGCATTACAAAAAGTACCAGGTTAATGATAAACCTCTTTTTAGCCGGAGCAGGCTAGAACTCACCATAACAAGTCAGCTTTCCATCAATATGAAGATTGATTAATTATGACCCATTTGCTCTTTTGAGGTTTTGTCCATGCTCCCCATGTTACACATACACTCTGTCCCCCTTGTTGGTGGATGAGTGGATCCTTGTTCTTTAGCTTGATCACTCTCAGGCCCCCACCCTTGGCTATTTACATGGTTATGTCAGCTCAAAGGTGCAGAATTTCGTTTGGTAAAGGAAACTTCCTTATTCAAATTTTCATAATTCCTATTTCTCTACCCAACGAGAATTTGTGGATTAGATTTCAGAATTCAGAGTGACTCCAAAAAAAATCTCAACAATTCTCTCCTGTCATAATAACCTACAGAGAGTTGTTTTCATAGAGAGGAAACATCCTATTTGACCTTGATTATTTCAATCTCCCTGGATTATTTAAAAGTTTAGACAAATATATTTTTTAAATTAATTTATAGAAAAATTTTTACAAATAAAATAATAAAAAATTTTATTTTTCAAAAAAATTAAGAAGACTTTAAATATTAAAATTTAATTTCTTTTTTCTCGTTTGCGCCATGTTCGCCCAATCAATGAGCTAAAATTCATCTTAGCTACACTAATGGGCGAACTTGGTGTATGATTTGAAAATCAACACCAAATTCGCCTTATATATAGGCGAATTTCAGCATAATAAGTGCATTGATAGGAGAACTTGGTGGCTCAACACCAAGTTAGCCTATTACTTGGGCAAACTTCATGTTAAAAGCCACATAAATTGGCGAACTTGGTGCACGGCCACTCTATAAATACCAGTCTCCCCATTCTCATTCATCACTCCTTCACCACTTCTCATTTCCCACCTCTAAAATACTCTCTTCTCTCTCTAACACCTAGTATACATATATTCACATTTTTTTTCATTCCTATGGATAATGGAATATTAGTTGCGATACATTATGCTGGTTAAATAAGAAAAAGATCAGAATGGGAATGATGTGTTTAGTTGTTCGCAATCGGCATTTGTTCGCTGGCCTAACGAAGAGATCGGTTTGGAGCAGCTAAAAGCTTTTATTTTGCAGTCCATTGGACAAGGCGACACAAAACGAGTCCAGGAGGAGTGATCCGGCACTGGCTGATAGGAAGTCTACCCAAATGACTCTGAACACCACTGAGTATAACTATCTGGAATCTGGTCAACATCCGGTGTGTATGCATGAGAGTGATGCACAAGAGAGTGTGGGTACTGCTCGGAGAACAAGGAGCTAGGTAGGTCAATCTGTAACTGCATCAACGGTGCCTAGGGCTGACTCGAGCCCGCTTCTGTGTCTGGAGTGGCGTGTGACGGACCAGGCAGGCCAAGCGTGAGGAAGTTTGCATCCGTGAAACCAAAGTCAAACTCAGGGCCATCATCAGCATGCACCCCCTGCATAGGCTCATCCACTCTAATGGACTCCCATCTGAGCCACCCTGTCCTCGTCCACGACCTTCCCGGGCAGGTGCACGACGATGCCTCGCAACCCTAGGATGAACCTCAGGTAACTCACCATCCTCGGGTTGCACCATATCAGGTGCCTCTGGTATCCCATCCACGACATCGCCAGGGATCATGCCAGTAGCGGGAATAACTGGATCTCTGAATCCCGTCAAAGTCAGATGTGCCCACTGGTAGTACCAGAGGAGGTACTGACGGGAAGGTCGCACCCCACCAACGACCATCTCTAGTATCAACCGACTCTAAGCCCTATTCCGCCACATGTCATACCATCCTCGAAGAAATGCAGGATACCACTCGCCCTTACCCCATCTGCCATCGTGTCGGTGCATGATATCAATATTCAGAGGCCTCAGAGAAATGTGCTGGGTAGCCCCCAATTGCATAACCACACGGTCCACCTGATGCCACTTAACGATCGCAAAACATAACAAGGGACAAACTATACCCCACCAATGATGTGATGCAACCACATCCCCGAGAACAACAGCATGCACGAAGGGGTCCTCATATGGGGTCCACTCCACCTGCACAATATCACGAAACATATCCATTTTTATATTCATATTCATTTTAACATAATGTTGATAATAACAAAGGTGAAACACTTACGGCACGATGGTCGACGCCATTTAGGATCATCCGCCACATCCGGACTCTAGGCGCTAGCGAGTCACGGGTCATGCGGAGACCCCTCCACCTGCCAAAACAATTACACGCATATCAGATTTAATTAGAAATACCAACAACATACCGTTTTTGATAAAATAAACACAACAAAAGTTAAACTACCTCTCAACCAACGGAAATCGCGGCCCATCAAAGTCTCCCAAAAGACGGTAGGGAAGAATGCGATGATATGCCCATGACAATAGCAAGCTTGCACATCCGCCAAGGTTCCTCTGCTCGAAATGCACCCCTCGACACATCTGCTGGTATAGGTATGCCAGCACGACGGAACTCCAGCTGAGACGGCCGCATGCCTCAAGGTCTGACAAAAGAGGCAACCACCTCAGATGCACTCGAGAGTCAGATGCATCTGGAAAGAGGAAGCCACCAATGATCTGTATGATATAACCGCGCGTGTACTACAGAAGGCGCTCAGGTGTGGGGTTATCCCCCAAGACCCCGCAAACCGTCTCACGGAGCCATGTCAAGCGAACATTCCACTTGTCTCTCTGTCTATCCCTTTCGGTCGGAATGGCTTCTAGTAAGTCAAGGCACATCGCCTCGATTCCAGTTCCATCATAATGAAGCTCCCATCCGCTAATGCACCCACTGACAGATTCCCATCAATTCGCAGCCCTAATTGGTAGGCCACGTCCTGTAGTGTGATACTCATCTCTCCGCACGGCAAATGAAACCAGTGGGTCTCTGGTCTCCATCTCTCAAGTCGGGACTTATAGTGGATTTTTGGGTTGGCTAGGTTGATTCTTTGTTTATTCACCGTCGATGGAGCAATACCGATATTTGCTGAGGGGATATGAGGACACATTGTATAGGTTGGATGCGAGCGACCACATCGCAAAGAGAATTGCACACATGGTATGTATAGTTTGGGCGTGGATTTAAGTTTTGTGATAAATATGATTGCCGTAAATTCATTAATTTTATTTATATTATTTTATAGGAGCCAAGGGTTATACGCACTCGTCGTAACATTATGGACTCATCAGATGACCGTATTCGAGACCTACTCCGAGTAGCTGGGTTTGGGCATGTTGCTTTTATGCTTCAGTGGGACCATAGGCAAATCAATATAACTTAGTCGTGTATAAGCATCCATCATAATTATCACAATTTAAAACCACAATAAAGTTACTATTACTATCACAACCTAAGTAAAACATAACAACCCCAAAATAAACTAACCACTTAAATAAATTAATATAGGCAAACTAAACTAATTTCATAACAACTAGAGACAAACTAAACTAATTAAATACTAATTTAAAAATCACATAACTATTATTACTTAATACTAATACTAATTAAATACTAATATTACTTAAATGAATATTATTACAACCTAATTAACACATAATTACGCTAACATAAACTAATTAACTAACTACATAAACAAATAAATAACAAATATAAACATAACAAAATAAGTAAATAACTAAATAAATAAATTAAAGAAAGAGAGGTGATAGAAAGGAACCCGGACGATATAGTTGGGAAAGGGACAATGGAAAAACAAGTGAGAGACCAGCAGCATAAGAAAATGCAAGTTTTGATTTATATAAGTATGGAGTTCGCCCAACTAATAGACTAAAATTCATTTTAGCTACACTAATAAGCGAAGTGGGGCGAACATAGGACAAACGGACAAAAAAAATTAAATTTTAGTATCTAAAATCTTTTTATTTTTTTTTGGAAAATAAAATTTTTTATTATTTTATTTGTGAAAATTTTCTTTAATTTATATATTAAGAGTTTAGAATTGTCAAACCAATTTTAAAGCATTAGTTATCCAATTACCTACAGGATTGAGAATTAAATTAAGGTTTTCAAATCATTAAATATGATGCCTTTCGAATTAAAAATTGTCAAAAATCGAATTTACTCTTTTAGTTAAAAATGTAGGTTCAACTAGTAACATGGGTCATGTACTCGTAACTCATGTTATGATTTAACAAAAAAATATGAATATTAATTTTGCGAGGCGGTTTATTTGAATCGAATCAAATAATTTTTTTTTCTTTTGGGCTTTAATCGAATCAAACCATTTGATTTTTTGGTGTCTAAACCATTTGATTTTATTTTCTTTTCTTTTGTATAGCGACTAGCTACTTTTTAAAGAATTGGTTTTTTAGTTGAACCGTAATATGACACGTATATTTTTACACAAAGACAACTCTAATTATCTTCGTTTGAATAATTTATACGTAGAAAAAGACATTCAGCGCAGCGTGCATGTCTACTGTGTTTCCTATGAGTTATTGGTTTTTTTTTTATAAAGGTTTTTGTAGCGTCTTTTTCTTTCATTTTATTAGCCTTTTGTTTTGTCTAATTCATTCAATTCCTACTCCGCACTATAAATCATAAAGCGAGGTCAATAAAGAAATCATACATAAAGGGGAACATTTACAAAGAAATCTAATTTATGATCATCATCCACTAAATGAACAATGATCAACTTTATCAACCACATGTTACCTCTATTCCTTTTTATCTTCTTCTTTTATAGATGAAATATTTAAATATTTAGGTTTATTAATACAGATCTTCTTATCATATTTAGGGTTTAGAATATATAGTAATATTATAAAAGTACACTTTTAATTTACTAATCTTCCCAATCCTGTTTTATCCTGATCTATTTTAAATTGACAATTAGCTATTATATATGTGAATAGTGTTTGGTATATGGATAAGATTTTTCCGAGAGAAAGGTTTTTTTTGAGAATGTTAGGAAGGAATTTATGATACCTTTAAACCTATCGAACATTAATAGCAAATAAACAGCAATAAAAGGGTGTCAAATACTCAAATATATTTCATCTAAATGTAGAAATGTTTCTTCTTCCCAAGACTATGATTAGACAAATTTACAAATTACTGTATTAATTAGTAAACCCATTTCAAATGTTTCGATATTTTAAATATTTCGGTAATTTAATTGATCCAAGTGTTATTTATTCTTAAAATTTGTGAAGAATTTTAAAAATACCTTTAACGTTTAATTTGATTTAATTTTATTCCTAACGTTTCTAAATAATTTTAAATCTATCCTTACCCTTAAATTTGTTATAGTCAATGTAAGGTTAACATTTTTTTTAAAATTTTATCCTTTTATACACCATTTGTCACTATCATCACCTACAAAATTTAGAGATTTAATGAGCTTGCAGAGGCTATAGTAGTGATGTTGACGTCGAGATGCGGGGGAGGAGTAGCATACGGCGGTGATAGGAAGTAAGTTTGAAAAAGAAAGTGATTTAAAGAGAGAAGAAATATAATTTTATGATAATGATGAATGGTATTTTGAGAATAAACTTGAAAAAAATATTATTGATCATATATTAACGATTAAATATTTGATAATAGAAATATAATTAAAACTAATCGAAAATATTAGAAGTTAAATCGAATAAAATTAAATATTAAAGACGTTCTCAAAACTTATCTTTAATTTCAGGTAATTAGCAGTCGAAATTTTATCTGAATCAAATCCAATATTCATTCTTTTAAGATTTTCGGTGATTTTCGGTGATTTTCTTACATCTATCCGGTGCCCATTTTGGCCTAACCACTATATTGTTTATTACAACTTAAAGAAAACGTTGCCTTTCTTATCTTGAATAAGCCACTAGCTGGCCCCGGATATAAAGGAGGACAAAGATTTAAAAGAGAGTCCATGATTGATTAATTTTATGTTCAACTTTTTCGGATTCCCATATTCCCCCTTTTCTTTAGGAATTGAACGCAGCACCAATTTGATTCTTTATGTTTTTTATTTTCTTCTTTACCACTATCCCTTCTAAGTTCTATTTTTAGTCTTTCCTTACTCTGTTTGTTTCTTAGCTTTCATAATTATTGTTGGCACTGAGAACTAATAAAGATGAACGATTGGGCTCCTCCGTTCATAGCTGCGGCTCTGTTTTGGTTGTTGTCGCCGGGAATGATCTTTCAGTTGCCGGGGAAGAACTCGCCTTTTGAATTCATGAACATGAAGACAACTGTCGCATCCATTTTTGTGCACACTGTAATCTATGGTCTCTTTCTCATTTTGTTCTTCATTGTTCTTAGTATTCATCTTTATATCTAATAAGCAGGTACCCATTTAGTAACGGAATTTTGGTATACACGTTTGTTTATATAGTTGTTTTGAGAAATTGGACATCATCCTGTAATGTTATGTAGATTAAGTTAAAAATTTTCTATTGTGTTTTATATATTGTTGGGTTCGTAAGTTCCTTGTGCTTCATTTGATTTAGTGATATTCACTATCAGAAATTAGATTAGGTTGTTAGTTTATGGTTTCCATAGTGATTTATGTAGTTAATTCTTAGAAAGTGTTAAAATTTATGAAATAGCTATTTAAAAAGTTATAATCATGTCTTGAAGATATATACAAGATTCTAATGAAAAACATCAAGTAGAGTACTAGTTTTGCTTGTTCAACCCATCCACACTACTATACATAACTATCTGTACTATTTCAGAGCAATAAATAAGTCAATGAATTTTCTTTTTAACGAAGGTAAAGAGGAATTTTTATTTATTTATTTACAAATCTTTCAATTCGATAAATTAAAACTTATTCTGATGTAGATTTGAACTTTATTTTAGAATATGTTGCTATTCAATGAGAATCAAACTCTCAATACTTAATCGGACGAATGAATTAACTACTTGACTAGCCCTAAATTAATTGATGTAGAGAGAAATTTAAATCTCATAAAGACGACATTTAATTTATAAATGAATCCTGTTAGGTAATTAACACCCATACAATCAATATCATCCAACAACTCTCTCCATTCTGATAGAAAAAGCCTCCACTACCTCAAGTCTTGCAACTCCACGACTCCTTCCATGTCCTATCACAAACCTATGACTACATTTTTTCCTCTTGAGTCTGTTCACAACTTTTAGCTCCTCCCAAACCCTAGCGTAGCAATGCTTTACCAAACACGACTTTGTTTAGTCCATAGAGCTTGCAACCTCGTCGAAAAATACATCTTTAACTACACCAGCTCTTGGGGCACCTCCTCCTACGGCGACCATGAGAAGAACCTTCGCCGCAGTGCTACCACTGATGGCCCACGAAGAAGGTACTACCACTGTTGACTTTTTCTGTTGCTACGGTGATTTAGTTTGACTTTGATAAATTGGAGAAAAGGTTGAAGAGGCGGATTTTGTAGTGGAGAAAAATCATTAACTTCTAAAGTGCATTAATGTTGTGATGAGGACCCGATGAAGTCGCTGAAGAAAATCATCAAAGCGATGCAATTGAAATCGGGGTTTTGGATATTATATGGTTTCATATGTTTAGTTTCTATAAGTTTCAGATGTTCAATTTTTACGAGTTTCGGAATTCAGTTTTAACATGTTTTAGATATTTAATTTCTATCGGCTTTGGACGCTTATAGTCTCATATTAGTTTTGTTATATTTATGTTGCTCATTTGTAAAAGAGTTACGTTAGGAACCAACAAAATGCGAACAACAGTACCTAATGCCCCCCACCACATATTCTCCCTGCTTCCCCTTGGGAGCCCCACACTCCATTTTTTAGTGTTCCATTGCACTCAACTGTGCCACAGCCAGCTGCAGCGTCCCCATTTGGTCCAACCATACACCAGCAAAAGGCCACGGTGGTTATCGAAGGAAATCACAAGATAGATATTTTCCTCATCATCTACCCTCACGGCTTAAAAAGCCTGCAACGCCAGCTGGCTCATGCCCTTTCAAGAAAGTGGTTCAACTTGAATCTCTACTACTCCTTCGAGGTACACATGTCATCATGCTCGGTTTGTATAATGATTTTGAAGCCAAACCGGAGCAGTATAAGTGGCTTCAAGCAATGTTTTTATTTGAATTTGAATTATTACTTATTTTTATTTGAATAATCACTTTATTGTATTTAAATGATCACTTAATTTTTTTTGAATAATCACTTATTTATAATCTTTTTAATATGTTATTATTTAATTATTGTCCAAAAAGTTATTAATTCCCAAGATTTTCTCTTTATAAAACAAAATAAGTTTATAACTATTTTTTGTTTTATATTCCTCTAGTTTTGGATGTTCAATTTCTATGAATTTCGAAGCTTCAATTTCTATGAATTTTGAATGTTAATTCAATTTCTCATCACAAAAATTGGCTTCCTGTTGTTGACTACCTTCTTATTTGTTACAATTTTTATTCTTATTTTATTTTATTTTATTATATTATAATAAGCCTCATAAGGCTATAGGGTTATTACCTACTTTCACATAATCCATCTTTTATAACCCGCTTAATATCAATTATATCAATATTATATCCTGTCGTCGGTTATTGATGAGTTTCTTCATATATATGTTTTTAACAAGGTTTTTCATTTTTTTTCTTGTTATTTTTTAGTATTCATAACAAAATGATAAAAATTAAGAACGTGCGGGAAACTAGCTGACGGCAACATAACCATAATATTACAATTCTCTGAAAGTATATCCAATCTAATTAATTTAATTCAACATTCTAAATAATGTTCATGTTGTATGTATTGTTGTGAAGTAAACCCAAATTCAAGAAAAGTCGAGTTTGTGACACAATTCTGGATTAATCGAATAAACTTGAATGATTAATTATAAAAGAATATGGTAAATCATTAATATTACTCTTTGAATATTTAAAAGTCGATAAAAATGATCGCAAATTTTATTAACAATAAAAGTATTTTTCAATCTTTACAAAGTAATAATAATATCTAACTGAAACATTTTTGTTATATTTTTAAATAATTTGGAAGCATTTTTTGTTATTCATAAAATTTAAAGTTATCTTTGTCAACTTTTAAAATGTCAGAGGTAATATTAGTGATTTACTTTAAAAAATAGATAAGTGTATTTTTAATCACAAAAGTTTAGGATAAAGTCATTTTGGTCACAACCTTTTTTTGATGTCAAGTTGGTCACGCACGTTGCAATTCTTTTTAAATGAACCGATTTACGATTTTGTTTATGTATTTCTTATGTTTGTCATTGACAGTTAAAGGATTTAAATTACATTTTGCCCCTCCCTCCTTTAGATTACCCCAACTAGGTATAATCGAAATTCCTAATTGTCCAAATCCCTAATTGCTCACATCAAAAAATAGGGTTAAGGTTCCGCGTAACGTGTCAGGGAAATTAAATGATTGGCTTCTAGGAGTTGAACACAGGCTTAATTCGAAGAGAACGTGTGGAAGCTTTAGTGGTGGCTTGCGGTGGCGCTTGATCGTTGTGGTAACAACTTTAGTGGTGGTGGTCTAGGGAGTGAGGATGTGTGGAAGTTTGGAGCTTGTTATGGTGGCGGAGGGAGATGGAGGTTGTGGTGGCGGTTGTGCTTGAGGTGGTGGTTATTGGGGTTTTGGAGTTAGTTTTAGTGGCTATTGGATTGATAGGGATGGCAATAGGAATTCATGGGGCTGGGCACTCATCCCTGTTTATGTTTTTACCCCGTTCTCGCCCCATATCTGTAATGGGTCCCATTTAAATATCCCCACGAGAAAATTGGATATCCATGGATATGATGGATTTAAATTCTATTTTTTAAAAAATTAAAATAACTATACAATTAAACTAAACAAGATTCAATACAACACCTAAAAATTCATTACAACACAACAAAGTTTAACTTATTAATATTTAGTATATTGAAACACAAGTTTATAACAAATAGACAAACGAACATAATCTCCAAGAAACCAACATAAAAATTAAAATCAAATGCAACAAGAGTAGGAAATAATCTTGGTGGTCAATCAAGCTTGTGTGATGGTCCTTTCTTCCTATAGTAAGAAAAAGAATAATAATTAGCTATGAAAAATTCAAAGTATATAATTATAGTTAATTTGATTCAATAAAACTAAATCAATAATAAAAGTCATTAAATATATTCTTATAATAGTATCATCTGGGTCATGAGCTTGTACAGTAAAGCCTTCATAATCCACTTTTGTTGTTGAAGCCCCCTAAAATATTAACAACAAAAAAGTTAATAAAATTATTCAATTATAATGTAAAAAGAATGTTTGTATTTAATATGTTACCTTTATACTCATTCCAAAATCATTCTTGAAAGCAAATTAGAGCCTCTAATGTAAGTGGAAGTAACTTATTTATGTTTGGTGTGACAACCCCACCACCAGTGCTTAATGATGACTCTGAAGCAACCATAGATATTGGAATTGCAAGAAAATCTCTTACAATTTTTTCTAAGTTGGAAACTTCAATCCATTTGACTTCCACCACCCTAAAATATCAAATTCTTAATTTTTTTATTTATGCGACACTTTCTCATTTAAATAATGATCCAATTCAGAGTATTTATCGGTGAATGTTGACTCTTCATCAACACGAGGAAAAATCAGCTTCCAAATTTTCATCCATGCTAACCCCTTGAGTAGATCTTGGAGTGGTGGGTGATAAATTTACCCGCTCTCTTTTCCTATACTTGTTTGCATACTCTCTAATCAAATCTTGACAAAAAAATTTCACCTTTTCAATCCCGTCAAATGCACTTGATCCATATATCTTAGGAAGAAAATAGTTTAAAAGAAGTATTTTATACCTAGGGTCCAAAATGCACGGTTCCCACAACCACGACTACATTAATCACACCCTAATATTTTTCAAACTTTGCAATCATGCTTGTTGCCATTTGTTCAATAATCTCGATACCACAACTTTGCTATTCAAGCAAAGCAAACTTGATGCAACAAATTTTGGGAAAATAAACATTATAAGTGGAATAACTAGTACCGAAAAAGAACTTTGTCACCCTATAAAACAACTTCAACCTTTGACAAATTTTCCTAGCCATATACCAATCATCATTGATGCGTATGCATCTTTGGTCGTTTTTAGTCTCAATTTCTCTTCATAATCATGTCATTCTTTGTGAATTATGTTCTATTATTGATCAATCAAACAAACTTGATGTTCTTTGAGTTATGTTTGTGTTTTATAGAAGTTCACTAAGAGTTTTAGGTGAAAGAAGACCATTTGAAGAAAGATTGAGGCAAAGAAGATGAAGAAACAGAATTGGGAAGCAAAACAGGGCAGAGACTCCACGCATATGCGTGGAAGAGCACGCATATGCGTGCTACATCAAGTCAAGCCCACGCCTAAGCAACTCTGTCACGCTTAGGCGTGGTAACCAAGCCCATCCTCAGCACGCATAGGCGTAGAAAACCACGCATATGCGTGGTGGATCAGCAAGCTCACACAAGACCCACACATATGCGTGACTCTGACAT
Source organism: Stylosanthes scabra (assembly GCA_036250425.1). Classification (NCBI taxonomy): domain Eukaryota; kingdom Viridiplantae; phylum Streptophyta; class Magnoliopsida; order Fabales; family Fabaceae; genus Stylosanthes; species Stylosanthes scabra. Next base: position 887 of record JASCZI010272650.1, on the reverse strand, counting down.
CATCAAGCCTCAATCATCCACGCATAGGCGTAGAAGATCCACGCATATGCGTGAAAGGAATCCTGGCAGCAAGCAACCACGCATGACCCATGCCGAAGTCATTCATGCGTAGCTCCCAACTTCACAAGACCCACGCATATGCGTGGAAGTCCACGCATATGCATGGAAAGCATCAAATATGATCCTATGTGCTGGACCTCCTCAAACCCACGCATGAGCGTGGAAGACCTCTTCATTCTTCCTCACCCTAAGTCCCACGCATATGCGCAGAATAGCAAGCATATGCGTGGGAAGCCAAGATCATCATGCAAGCACCATGACCCACGTACACACGTTGAAGATCAAGTATATGCGTGGAAGACAAGGCAGAGAGCCCACGTTATACGTGAGCTCCCCCACGTATAGCGTGGGCAATTTTCACTCAAACCACATTCCAAGACAGAGGCCCCACGTTATGCGTGGCAGCCCATGTATATGCGTGGGAACTCACGCATATGCGTGGAGACCTCCTGCAGAATCTCAAGATTTTCTAATTCCAATTCAAATCCAAGATCTTTTGGGCATCAATTCAATTCACTAATCAAGGGTATGATTGGAAGAATCAAGAGAAGATTAATTGAAGATTCATTGAAGATTGAGAGAAGATTTATTTGAAGAAGATATGATTTAGATATGATTTAGATTTGATAAGATTTGATTTGATTTAGTTCATAAACAGATTTTTAGGATTTAGCTAGCTATTTAAGCACATTAGAACCTCAGATTAGAAAAGAGAGTTTTATCCAGCACCTCAGACTATTTTCGTTTTCTTTAGTATTATTTTACATTATGCAAGGCTAAAACTCCATTGTTAAGGGTGAGGAGCTCTGTTCACCCAATAATGAGGT
>JASCZI010272649.1:0-18706 GCA_036250425.1 Stylosanthes scabra | reverse complement strand
CTTTTATTACTAACAATGGTAATTTCTGTTATAAGGTTATGCCGTTCGGTTTAAAGAATGCAGGTGCAACCTATCAAAGGCTAATGGACAAAGTCTTCGCTGATCAGATCGGCTGCAACATGGAGGTTTATGTCGATGACATGGTGACAAAGACCCCTGAAGGCCGACCACATACTGAAGACTTAAAAGAGATCTTCAGCCAACTACACAAGTACAACATGAAGCTAAACCCTGAGAAGTGTGCATTCAGAGTTCAGGGAGGCAAGTTCCTTGGCTTTATTCTAACAAGTCGAGGAATAGAGGCAAATCCAGAAAAGTGTCAAGCGATAATCAACATGAGAAGCCCTCAATCCAGAAAAGAAGTACATCAGCTAACTGGTCGGTTGGCTGCCCTTTCTAGATTCTTGCTAAGGATAGCTCACCGATCATACTATTTTTTCCAAGGACTTCGTAAATAAGCCGATTTTATCTGGAACGAAGACTGTGAAGTAGCCTTCAATGAGCTGAAACAGATCCTATCTTCCCCACCGATCTTACACAAACCTGATGTTGGCAAACCTTTACTCTTATATCTGTCTGTTACCGACTATGCAATTAGCTCGGTCCTCGTTTCAGAAGTGGACAAACAGCAACAGCCGATCTTCTTTGTTAGCAAGTTATTCCAAGGAGTTGAACTTCGCTATCCTAAGATGGAGAAGTTGGCTCTGGCCTTAGTCACAACAGCTCGGAGGTTAAGGCATTACTTCTGAAGCCACTCAATAATTGTCAGAACAGATCAACCCATGAGGAATATCCTCACTAAATCCGATTTGGTGGGTCGGCTAATAAAATGGTCCATTGAACTCTCTGAGTTTGACATCACTTATCAATCCAGAGGTTCAATCAAGTCACAACAGCTCGCCGACTTCATTGCCGAGTTGACTACTCAAGAACCGACCACTTCAAACAACCAATGGACTCTATATGTAGACGGAGTATCCAACCCCCATGACTGTGGAGCAGGAATAGTCTTAGCAGACGAGAACAATTTGGTGACCAAACAGTCCTTACACTTTGAGTTCAACATAAGCAACAACCAAGCTGAGTATAAAGCTCTTCTAGCTGGACTCAGACTGGCCAAAGAGCTCAACATCAACAATCTAGTGGTCAACTGTGACTCACTCTTAGTTGTTCAACAGGTAAGTGGGGCCTTTCAAGTAAAAGACCCCCTCTTCAACTTATACATTAAGTCTGTGCAAACATTAATGACTTCTTTTGCTAATATTGAACTCAACCATATACCTAGAGAGAACAATATTAGAGCTGATGTTTTATCCAAACTAGCTGCTACTCGACTTGGTGGATCTTCAACGTTGACACAACTTGAACTCCACCAACCGAGTGTTTCACCATCTGCCATTATGAATGTTTCACAGGATACATATTAGAGATTACCTTTCATTCAATACCTCCTCACTGATTCAATCCCAGAATGCATAAAAGACACAAAAAGATTCCGAAGACAAGCAACTCAATACACACTACTTGGAACCGATCTCTACAAGAGAGGGTTCTGCCGACCTCTTTTAAGATGTCTCAACTCCTTGGAGGCAGAGCTTGCAATGGATGAGGTCCACGAAGGCATTTGTGGAACCCACATAGGAGGTCGGAGCCTTGCTAACAAACTACTTAGGGCTGGATACTACTGGCCTACGCTCAAAGCCGATTGCATGCACAAGGTGAAGACTTGTGACAACTGCCAACGCCATGCACCAACCATACACCGTCCAGCCTGGCCCTTCTGTAAGTGGGGGCTGGATATACTTGGTCATTTTCCTATTGCACCTAGTCAGGTTAAATTCCTTATAGTTGCTATAGACTATTTTACTAAGTGGATATAGGCATTGCCTTTAGCTCGTATTACTTCTGAAAAGATGACCTCTTTTGTTTGGAAACATATAATCTGTAGATTTGGTATTCCTTATGAAGTAGTGACTAATAATGGTAGACAATTCATAGATGATAAGTTTATTTCCATATCAAACATCATTTATCCTCGGTTGAACACCCTCAAACTAATGGTTTGGCCGAGGCTGCAAACAAAGTTGTTTTGCAGGCACTTAGGAAGAGGCTCGACAACGCCAAAGATGCAATGATCCCAGTGGAAATCTCCCTATCATCACTCCAAACTCAAATACAGAACATGGACATCAATGACTCAAGCCAACAGGCAGAACTGGACATCATGGATGAAGACCTCAACATGGCAACAATTCGACAGCAAGCAATCCAACGACAAGTAGCTTGGAAGTACAACCAAGGAGTCAAACCGAGGTCCTTCAAGCAAGGAGACTTAGTCCTTCGCAAGACCGAATAAGCAAGGAAACCTCCAGGCCAAGGCAAGCTTGCCCCAAGTTGGGAAGGACCATTCAGAATTTCAGAAGTGCTCGGCAAAGGAGCTTACAAATTAGAGTCTTTAGATGGCAACGTTTTGCCAAGTACTTTGAACATTCAATCTCTCAAATTGTACTATTCTTAGGTTGGGACAAGGTGATGCACTCTTTTTCCTACTCACAAGCTTTTTCCTACCCTGGGTTTTGCTTGGAGAGGTTTTAATGAGGCACCCCACCCCCAACCTATCATCGACAGTAATAAAAGTGAGAACTTTTATACTTACTATCTTAGTACTATTTACTATTACGACTTATAACCCTTGCCACAAATCCTAATTACTTAATCAAATTATGCCGATCACTACCATACTCTATTACAAAATGAGCTCGGCAAAAGCCGATCACTTCATTAACTAACTATCTAATCGTTCTTCAAAACCGAACAATAAGCTTATCTAATTTTTAAGTCGCCAACTATTATCTCCAATATACACTTATCCCACTACTTTTCCAAACAATTAACAATTTCAATTATTCAGACTTACTATTTTCAACTACCCTCGCCCACCAAATGACGAGTCCAACTTCACAATCTCTATGTGAACGGTTAACGCTATATAACTTATCTTACATATAAGTTAATCATATTTTGACAAACCATCAAAGACTATGTCTTCTCTGTTCAAATCGATTATACTACTCTAAGTATCAATCCGAAGTCAATAGCCACTTGAGAGTTAAGTAACAATACTTAAACCAACAGAACATCAATTATCAAAACAACTTTGCTAAAACAGTAAATAAAATTGTTCAAACAAACATAAATAATCCAAATAAACTTATCACCAAGATAAGTTAACTGTTCAAAAACCATCCAACCCACAAGTTCATAAACAGTTTTATAAAACTAACTTATAACTTATCTACAACTAAGTTATAAAATCTAAGCAGCACCATTCTCTGGATCGTGGTCACCTCCACCTTCCATGTCCACCTCATCATCATCAACTAAGGTCCCATTGTGCACGACCTTGATGGGATCTAAGTTGTCAAACTTCAGGTCTGGGTGGAAGTACTCTGCCTGTTTCCGAGCCCTCTCAAACCCAATTTCCAACATGGCATAACCATGATTTTTCTTGCTAGTCTCAGCATCCTTCTTTTGCATACAGAGCTCCACAACTCTGGCTTCTAACTCTGCCTTCTCTTTATCCAATTTTTGCAACTTCTCCTTGAGTTGCTCCACGCTTGACTTTAGCTCCGACAACTCCTTGTCCTTTGCAGCCATCTGCTCAGTAGCAGCTTGAAATTTCCTCTCCAACTCCAAAGTCTTCTGCATGGAGAGGCCTTCCTCCTTCTTCTTCTCGGCCTCTCCTCGAGCTTTCAACTCTTCATATTTACTAAGGCACAAAAGCCGAGCAGCGTACACCTATCAAACAAAGACAATTTCTTGTAAACAATCCAACAACAATATCCAATTCACAAATTCACAAAATTTATCAAACCTGCATAAATTGTGCCCGAGTAACATCATCCACAGTTCCAATCAACTCAAAATCCGTCTTGGATTGGAAGTGTTCTTCTGCCACAACAGAGAAAGGGAAATGCTCGGACCACACCGAAGTGAGGTCATCCTCCCCACAATATCCATGTAGCTTCCTCTGCTTCTCAATGAACTCTTTTACATCTTGCAAGCTCACCTCCTTTCCACAGCACTTACCCCCAGTTAGATCAATGACCTTATTCTTTCCAGAACCACCCTCTTCTTCCCTTCTCTTCTTCATGATGGGCACTCTTTTCTTCTCGGAGGGCTCATTCACTACCGCACCCTCCTCAGCCTTAACCAGATTCGAGGTCGAATGACCTCTTTCGGCTCTGTTCTTAAAAAAGTTTTTCAACCCTCCAGTAGTAGTCTCTGCATACAAAAAAATAAAACAACAACTCAGAAAAAAAACATGCAAGTAATAGCAAGTCTACACATTGTCATCTACAGTCATTTACCTAAATATCTCTCCACATACTCCCTCTCCTTGTCCCATTTAAAGAGCATGGTCAGAGTAATGCTTCCGTGGTCTTAATGAACTTCTCCAAAAAATCCACTATCCTAGCACTTTCTTCACTAACCTTGGCCATACCCAATATCTGCACCGGCTCCGAATACCAGTGCAGAGGAAATCTCTCCAAACCAAACTCGTCCAAATAGAACGGAAACTGTTCTTCCACACACCCAACCTTAATAAACATGTGCTTAAAATCCTTATACGACTATCTATACAACCCAAACAAGGTTTTCCCCTGAACACTGTTTAAAGTCACCGTACCCCCCTTCCGAACCCCTTTAGCTTGAAAGAAAGAAAAGAAAAATTCTAACAACGGTTTCATCCCCAGATACTCCATCAATATTTCAAACCCGCTTATGAATGTCCAAGCATTCGGATGAATCTGTGTCGGGGCACATTTCAACTGAGTCAATACCCCACACTCAAACACCGTAAATGGGAACCTAACACGTATATCTAAGAACACAGTAGTATACATAAAGAAAAACTCCCACCCATCCCCACGATGGAACACCCGATCCTCCACAGAACGCGGTAAAAACCGGAGCTCAACCCCACTCCCTTCCCGAACCCAAGTGGAAGGAACCCCCAACTCATCCACACTCTCTTGGTCAATGAAAAACGAGGACATCTCCCTAACCTCACCCTTCACCCACGAGTACGGATCAGTCTCTGAAATGGGAACCACAGTTTTACCATTCTCATCAGTTAGCCTAACGACCGCCATTATCATAGAACAAAGAAACAAAAAGCAAGAACATAGATGAAGATGAAAAATAAAGACACTAACCTTTTTGACTCATCTTCACTTCTCTCTCCAACAAAAGACAAAAACAATTTTTGTGGTCCGAAGCAATGTGAACCACAACACACCCCTCCAATGCAATAACATAAACGGTTCAATTCCTTTATCAATTACCAACCGTTAGATCAAACTCTATAATTACACAACTCAATGCAATCAAACGGTTATACATCATTCATAGAGGAACGTGCAAAAAAGTAACTGCAATCATTAACTTAGCACGTCCCATCATTCCCTCTCTCCACTTCCCAACATTCTCTTTCCTCAACTTCTTACAAATTACTTTAATATTTTCTATTTATGCAAATATTAAATTATTTATTCATTTTTAAATTTATTCATTTATCTATTTATTACCCACAAGCTAACCTTCGAGAAAGTTTCAGTTTGACCTTGGGGGCTGGCACATAACAACCGACCTTATGACATTCATTTAAAGCTCAACCTGCCTTTCCGATCAGGTCAAGCTTGGGAGCTATGATCCGGCCTGTCATAAGCTCGGCCCAAAAGAGCTCATCAGAAGAGCTCTTACTCAACCAACGATCCGACAAACAACTCATCACTCGTTCATAAGCCCAATAACCAAACTCTCATGCACACGATCCGTCTTGATAGGCCCAAAACCCAAACCGATTAGTTGTAACGCCGTCATGATTAAACCTAATACATTTAACCTAAACCGAACGGTTAACAATCGATCATCAAATAACACACGTGCTCAAGTCTATCTAACAACCGATCAGATATGATCAACTAAGAGGAAGCTTATCAATTAAGTTTCCGATCCCGAAGAACTCGGACATGCTAACTGAGCCTTCTAACGGAAATTCAATATTCGAACCGATCACTTAAGTGATACTCTATATAACTAACCTAGCTAGGTCTAGGAAAAGTAAGTTCTCTTCTCCCTCATATTGACTAAACTGCTAAACACTTCTTCCTATTTGACTTGAGCGTCAGAGTGGCCTTGCAGGTCCACCCCCCGCCGTTCCTTGGAGATTAGAGCTACACTGAAGATTCTTGTGGAAGCTGAAGTGTTCCTCCTTCGTCCGAGCATACTAAACCTCGAAGAGCTCATCCACGAAGTCCTTGGACGGCCGAACTCTTCCACTTCCGCACCAGAACACTTTGTACTTTTTTTTTTTGACGTTTAGCCCGGTTTCAATTAACAAAAAAAAAAACAAAACGTAAAACAAATTTTTATTTAGAGAAATTATATATCATCTTGATCAACATAAATATAAGTGTGTTAATCCACTAAAGTTACTGTGTCAACCTGGTTCGAGTCTGGAGTTTTCTTTCTCGCTGTTAACTCGGTAAGTTCAACTGATTCCATCATAAACATATCCAACAAATATTAGAAACAGCATATTATGATGATTGATTGATTGTATTCCATAGAAGAAAAAAAAATGATGAATGTAATTATACTTTCTCTAATTAAACGTTTGTTAGCGTTCGTGTGTAGAGTGCACTCCACTCCACTTTACATCCATACCCTTTTCCCCTGTTTCAAACTCGTAAGCCTAAAGCCTAATAATAGAGATCATCATGCCTTTGTATTTTTAACAATTTTCAAGCATTTTTTATTTATTATTTTTTTTGTACTAGCATTTTTTATTTTTATTTCTTAAGTAACATGATCTGGAATGAACTAACAAAGTTTTTATGTTGCACACATCACGAGGCTTTTCTCTCTGCCACTATGATACAAAAACAATAAATAAATCACTCGTCACTGTATAATCACACTCGTTTTTTTCTCCATTGAATCCCAAACATGTTCACACTTCTTCTCTGATTGTTTTCTTGTTTGTTTCTAGATTTGTTACTTTTCCACAATCTCTTTTGCCACATGTAATATGTAATATGCAATATTAGAATATATTAATATTAATTAAAATATTTATATTTATTAGTATAATGTTATTCATAATTATAGAATATTAAGTTATCATTTGCGGACCCAACTATAAATCATATAGATTGCTTTTTCATGTTCGATTTGCACAATTGCACTTTGGAGTTTTTTTTTTCTTTTAAGTAAATTATTAACATCTAAATCTAATCTCTATTAATAGAATTTGACTAATTTAGATTGAATAGCTGAAGTGATCTGTGGGTGGTAGAATATTCACTTTAGTGTATACCATGAATTATTTTTGTGTAGATTTTAAAATCAAAAGAGTCTTTCTATTATTGCAAACACGAGTCAAATCAAAAAAAAAACAAACCGTCTCAAATTATTTTTCGAAACATTTTGAAGACTAACTTTATTCATGTCAATAAATTAATTGGACTTGTATAAGTAACAATTCATCCGGCAACAATAAACTATTAAACCAAGCTTAGATATACGTTGAATCCTTGTAAGAAATGTGGGAGCGTAGAATTGTTGGCCATTAAAATCAGCTATAAAAAAAATATATATGTTAGAATATAAAATAATACATAAATACGTAATAATTAGTTTTGAAGTGCACATAATATTTTTGTTATTTTGCAACAAGAAATACCAAGAGTTAATAGTTTTAGTGTTAAAACGAAGAAAAAGAATTTATTAATGTTAATTTAAAAAGTATTTGACATCTGAATAAAAAACATGTAATTTCCAATTTAATTCCTAAAATTTTGAGTGCTCAACTGCTCATCAAGTCTCTCACTTTAAAAAATGACCAAATTTATCCTTAAACTTACAAATCGACCATCAGCTAAAAAAAATAATAATAAATAAGACAAAAGGGAAGAAAAAAAAAATGTAAGGCAAAAGCAAAGAAATGTACGCTCCAAAAATTTGCCCTTTTGTTCAACAATAATGCCTCATTGATGATGCTTTTCATGGCTTCTAAAGTAGTATTTGTTGTATGTAGAAAGTGAACAAACAAAACCAAGTGTATTGTGCTTTGGAGTGTTTCTCTGTGGAACAGAAGAGATCATGGGTTGGGTGATCTTCAAATTCAAAACCCAGAAGAAGAAGAAGAAGAGAAAGCAAGAACCTTTGCGGCTGTGCGAGGAACGAATGAGGCTCATGAAGTCAGCCATTGATTCAAGATACGCTCTCTCTGCTTCTCACCTTTCTTACATTCACTCTCTTCCAAACATTGCCGCTGCTCTTCTCCGTTACGCCAACTCACACCTTCTACACGAATCCAATTACCCTTCCTCTCCTCCTCCTCCTTCTTCTTCTTCGTCACCTTCACGTGAGAGTCACGTGAGTTTCCTCATGAGGTCACGTGACACTGAACAGCCTTCCAGCAGTTATTACTTGGATAATGATGAATTCTCGGTGCCTTCATCACTTTCTACTACTCACAATCTTGCTTCTTCTTCTTCTTCTTGGGATTTCTTTCATCCTTCTTCTCACACTTTAAGGTTTTGAGTTTAACATGCTATCTTAAATTACAGTATTCAATAACTAGTGTTTAATTTTCTTAAAAGTAAGTTTTTTTTTTTCGAATAACATTATTCTACTCCCAGATCATACTGTGTTGTATTTTTTTTTGTGGATACTGACGCGAAGACATCTTTATGAAAAAAATCGCATTATGAACGATTAGATAATTCGGTTAAACCTGTTTTGGTCAAATATATTGACTCATCTAGTGGTTTACAATACAATATTCGTGATCTTCGTGTGATGTCTTCATGCCAGTATCTTCTTTGCCAATGCCAACTTTTGACAAGGTTGTTGATGGCAACTGATTTGCTATTTTCACATTATGATTGTTTTGAGTGATATAAAGAGTCAACTCTCGGTAAATAGTTTAAAAAGAGTGACATTTTAGCAATAAATTTCGGAAAAAAAGTGATTCATTGATAATACAACCTTCTGTATCATTGTATCTTATTCAATACTAAGTACTTATATTATTAGTGTAACCTACTTCAAATTTGTGATTTACTTTTGTCATAAAATTTTTGCATTTACAATTATAATTTGATACTTAGTATTAGTATTTGCATTTGTGTAACATAGGCTCCAGTGCAAGCAAGGAGAAGGAGAGGATTTCCTGAAATTCATGGAAAATGAAAAGGGTATTAATGGAGGAAAAAGGTATAAGGGTTCATTAGTAAATTGCTATGACCAATTATCAATTGTTTTAAGAGTAGCTGAAGAATTGAAAATGGAGTTACCAAGTAATGTGGAAAATGTGCACACTGAACAAGAAGATCCTTCTGAATTCATAACACATAGAGCTAAAGATTTTGTTACTAGCATGAAGGATATTGAGCATAGATTCTTTCGTGCTTTTGAATCTGGTAGACAGGTTTCTAGTCTTCTAGAAGCTAACAAAATCATGGTTGGATATTCTGAGTCCAAAGGTAATTTAATTTGTACATGTTTAATGTCACATTATGAATAATCTAAGTACTGATATTCAAACTTTTTTTTTTTAGGGAAGCCTTCTGCAATGGCATTGCTAAAGGCTTTTGGTTCTGTTTTCCATGGTGGAAAAGTGAGACCTCTTTCTAAAGGTAATAAGTTCTTTTTTCAATTCTATTTAACTGTTTTCCATGTTGGAAGCTTTTGGATATAAGTGTAACAGAGTACAATTTTTAACTATGAATAAAATGTACATAATATTTAAGGCTTAAGCTACAATCATGTCACCTTATTCTTTTAATTTTAGCTGTTGTTTAAGCTTCAAAAGGCAGGTTGTTATTTCATTTTTCCTTGTATGCTACTTTGAGCTCTGATTCTCGAAAGATGATTATCTAGGAGGGGAAAATTCTTGTCTGGGTAAAAAAATCTAACATGTTATTTTTTGGAGGCACTTACATATAAAAGTGATAAAGTTAAACAAACGCAAATCTTGGTAAAAGATAGTGGGACCCACTTTTATTCTAAATATGCGAGTGCTCACATTTGTATTTTACTATAAGCTTTAATTTTCGTGAGATGTGAAAAGTAAAATCTGTATTATAAAATAATCTCTTTTATATGCATCAATTATATCTGTACCAAATAACTTTTTATAGATATAAATAATGTGTTATGCTAATTTACAGGTTTTTTAATCGATTTTTTAGTGACATCAATTTTTATCTTAAATCGAATTTGATCTTGTGGCGAGTTTTCGATTACGAGCATTTATCATACTTATTAGATTTTGGTGTAAATCATGTTAGATGTTGAACTCATACACACTTTTGAATGTTCAAAAAAAGACATATCACCCTAGGCTAATATAATATGTGATCTTGTATGTAGGAGCAGCACAAAAAGAAATTTGTTGGCGCAGGATAGTACCTTCTCATTCATCTTCATTCAAGGACTCTTTAGCTTCAACATCAAAGGAAGATATGGATTATGACCTTGGAGGCAACTCTTGCACCCTTGAGAGATTGTATGCATGGGAGAGAAAACTCTATGACGAAGTTAAGGTACAAAAATCTCCCCTGTTTATTCTTTGTCTCAGTTGTTAATTGTGGTTTTATCTTAGTGGATTCCACAGACATGGTTCTTTCCAAATAAAATAAAACAAAGCAAAATAAAATAAAACCAACTTACTAATTAAGGGAAGAATAAAAAATCATTGGGGTGTATTGACATTTGTTAATTAAATAATTATTCTGGATAATGATCTCATCATTGATATATCCTAAGAATAAGTAGTCATGTGACGAGTTTGAATGATGTTGGTGTTTTATTTAGTTACTTATCATCTTCTCACATGTATTTAACCTCATATTTTTTTAAGTAATTACGTTGGGTTACACAACAATAGTTTGTTGTCTAGATTCATGGAATTTTTAAAACAAAAGTCTTTTCTTTAGATCTGAAACTTGAATTATCCACAATCAATTCATATCTTATATTGAAATTTTATTGTATTTAGAATAATAAACACTATTGAGACAAAACAGAGTGGCAACAATGTAAAGCAATGGTAATTATGTCCAATGATTAAAATTTTACAAGATATATATATAGCAGATTTGCTATAGAAATCAACAAAATCTATATAAAATCTATTTGTCCACGAAAAGATAAGAAATATATGAGATAAATAAAAGATGGAATTAATTTTACTATGTTTGATGTTGCCGGTTCAATAAATACGATATACGTGAAAGAGAAAGTATTTGCAACAAATAAAAAATAGTCAATAATCAGTCAATTTTGTATTTTTTATAAATAGAACATTCGAAACTTAGAAAAATAGAACGTCTAGTTTAAGTTGTTGACTGATATTGACTGAATTTTTATTAATTATCTAACATTGTTGTAGCCAGTAGAAAAAAATATATAGTTTGATTTATATTTAGGTGCATATTATAACAATGACTACTGTAGCTATACAACTTTAACGATGCTTTTTAACTGTTACTAAATTTAAAATAACATTTTTTTTACTATTTAATAATGCTTCTTAATTTGAAATATAAAAAAAAAGGTATTACCAAAAATGTAAAATAGCAACCGTAATTATTATAGACTTCACCTTATATTAAAAAACACAAACATTTTTCAAATTTGTGTGTGTTTTAATTAATCCCCTGTGCTTTTGGATAAGATATGAATTTAGTTTTGTTTAGTTCAGGCAAGTGAATCTATCAGAAAGGAGTATGATAGAAAATGTGAGCAACTGAGGCATCAATGTGCAAAAGATGAAAGCACACAAGTGATTGACAAAACCAGGTCAGTAGTGAGGGATCTGCACTCAAGGATAATAGTGGCCATTTATTCTTTCGATACAATATCCAAACAGATTGAAAGAGTCAGAGATGAAGAGTTGTTTCCACAACTTTTGGAATTAAATCAAGGGTAAGTGATCATTCTTCATATATTCCCTGTATCCTTGAGTTCTTGTTTTAGACTTTGTGTTGGGAGGGAGTCACATACAAGAGACAGGCGAGTCGGAGACCGAATAAAATTTGTTAATATGTTTATTTTAAAAATTATTAAGAGATAAAAGACTTAATTAAGTCGATGAAAAAGAGATAAAAATTAATATTAGGAACGCTAATGTTAAACGAGGATATTTAAATAAAAAAAATTATTAAAGTTTCAGTTTTCGTCCAAAATATTTCAGTCCTCCATATTCCCACTTTCTTGAGATAATAAAGGTACTGAAATTTTGAAAATACAGAATGAAATTTTAGTTATAATCTCTGGTCACCAAATAAGATATTAAGTACTTGTATTCCAGTCTCAGTCCTAATCCCCCTAAACAAACATTACCTTAAGTAATACTAGTATTAGCTCACACAATGTTAATCATGCAGATTGATTAAGATGTGGAGGACTATGCTTGAATGCCATCATGCTCAATTCATTACAATTTCTTTGGCATATCATTCAAGAAGCTCAACAAGAACCATAGAAGCTGATGCGCGCCGTGAGATCCTGGCTCAGCTTCTAGAAGAATTCAAGTGTTTCGGCCTAAGCTTCGAGAATTGGATTAACAGCCATACCACATACGTCGAATCTCTCAACAAATGGCTCCAAAACTGCGTACTACAGCCAAGAGACCGTCCCAAGAATAATAGAAGGCGGCCGCCCTCCCCTAGCCGTGTTCTAGCCCCGCCGATATTTGTCCTCTGCCGTGATTGGTCTTCAAGGATCAAATCATTGCCGGCGGAGGAGCTAAGCCGCGCAATCAAAGACTTTGTATATGGGGTTTGCCGTGTCATGGAGCAACATGATAAAGAACTACAAGAGAAACAGAATTTAAGTGGTGCATTAAGCAATGGGAAAACAGAGAGCAATCATAATAATAATAATAATGAGGACACTAGTGAAGATGACTATGCACATTTGTGTTGCATACATCAAAACCTAATCAAGGTTTTTAGTCAAATGACTAAGTTTTCTGAGGCATCACTGAAGATGTGTGAAGATATTAAACAAAAAAGTGAGGCAGCTCAAGCTGCATATCAAAACTGCAAATCTGTTAGGACTGGGAAATTTTAGTCCTTGGTTGGTTTGAATGGGGTTGTAGATTCAATTATTCAAATATTAGTGCCAAATACTAAAAAAGAAAAAGGAAAAAAAATGAAAGAACAAAATGGAAAATTAATTTTTCTGTTTGAATTACTACTTATTGTTTGATGTATGGAAGGAAACTAGAAAATAGAGATAGTTTTTTTATTATTATTATTATTTTTCATTAGCTATCCATTAGATCAAAAGTCTAATAACTAATCCATCCATTACTATAAAAGTAAAATAGTAATCCTTTCAAACAAGCAAATTCCATTCTATTTTAAAGGAAAAATCAAACCCGGATTATACTATTTGGTAATTACTTTTATTTGAACATGATGAATAGGTTAACAGAATTAAACATGGTAAACGATAGTGAGGAAATATCTATGTTATGTAGGAGTTACTTAGAAACTAAGGAATATTTGTTTATCCATTATTGTTAGTTTATACATACTTAATCTATAGAACAAAACTCTTACCTAATCTACGGAACAGAGCTCTTCTGAGGAGATATATAAATTAGGCTTAGTCCAAATAATATTAAAACCAGCAGGTGGATAGGGTGGGTTTCTCGGAACGGTTATGCTAAATATACATTAAAATTAGTCGTTAAAATCAGTCATCAGTATATAATACATATTGAAATATAAAATATATGTGTAATTTAACTCATTTTTAATATATATTTTATATTTTAATGTATATTATATATTGATGACTGATTTTTGTGTTCAAATAGAATTATTTCAGAGCAAATCAAGGAAAATTCATAATGGTTATCCAATTAACAAATCAAGATGTTAAATGGGATATATAACATTTAAGAAACTATAATAAAGGCCAATAGGCCATGCAGTAGTTGTTACCGTTTACTTAGGCACTGTTTGTTTTCAGTGGACAGGACACTGAGACATAAACACTGATATATACAAACTTGTTTGTCGATAGAAACATGGACACTGGACACACTGTCTCTGACCCAATTTTCACTGTCTCAGTGTCCACTTCTGAACGAAAGACACTGATAGACACAAAGTTTAGGAGGATGAACATGTGACTTAATATTTTTTTCTCTTTTTATCTACAAAACTTCTTTATTATTCCATCATTACCTTTTAAAATAATAAAAATGTCATTTATATTAAATTTTAGTTTTGTCCATATATGTCATGTTTATTATTGCCAAACACACTATAAAGACATTAAGTTTTACTGCCTATATCTTATTGTCTCTGTCCCAGTATCTTATTCTGTCATGTCCTATTAAACAAACGCAACTTTAAAAGAGCAATCTCAAAGTCAGAGAAGAGAAAATTACAATTATCACATCTTATAAAAGTATTAGTAAGTAGACAGGTATATTATTAGGTAACAACAAGTCAACAACAGAAATTATTGAAATAAAGGTGTATTTTAAAAATAAGTTTTCTATTATTATGAGAAAATTTTGATAGTCAATATTAGAGAAAATATGAAATCAATATTATTTTTTTTTTCTTTTTTATTACTCACTATTTTCTTAATTACACACATTAACTTTCTATTGATCTCCTAATATTGGTTTCGTAGCATTACTCAAAGATTATTGGTGTTTAAATTTTTTTTCTAAAACATATTTTATTATATATAATTATTGAAAAGTTTTTTTATTTTCAACATTTGAAATCAATAATACCTTCTAATTAAATTAAGTCTTACTATATGAATTTATTTAATTTTTATTATTTTTATATATTTAATAAATAAAAGAGTAAATTAATAGTCATACTAAAATCAATAATTTTATGTATATATTTATTTTGTAGTTATTATTCCTAAATCAAATAAAAGATAATTTTATATCAACTAGAAGTTTATTTTCGTGCTATTTGATATCAAAATAATCTTTTATTTCAGTAATATCATATGTACACCTATGTTGGTTAACTAAGTCTGAATAAGTTATTTATTTTTATGCGACTATTTCGATATTAAATAATATATAAAATAATACTAAAATAAAATTTTATTTAATATCAAAATAATCTTTTATTTAATATAAAATAAATAACTTAATTAAATTTAATGAATAAAATAGAAATATACATAGAATTATTATTAAAATAATGTAACGCAGAATTTGATTTGAAATGGACGCGTAGCTAACGCAAATAATAAATAAGTGCAAGCCTTTTAAGAGAAGTCTTCGCAGCTATTGCGGAGATCAAACTTGAATTTTGTGAAGTTTAGTGACATTTATCCTAATTCTCTTTTATTTGATAAAAAAAGTAGAATAATAATAATTATCTTTTAGAGAATATTTATAACGTTATGAACTTGTGATTTTGGAATGCTTATCATTGGTGCCTATAAATTTTACCAACACTTAAAAATTATAGTTAAAACATAAAATGCAAAATAATATGTTGCTATGGGTATTGAAGGGACAAAACATAACTGTACTCTTTATAACATATTTAAAATTTATAAAATCAGATCATAATGTATAATTTTCAGGATTTTTTTATAAATAAATAAAAACATACAAAATTTACATAAATAGGCACGCGAAATTTACATTTTTAGGCGTCTTTTACTTATCTCAGGCTCTATGAACCCGAAATACATTGAGTACGTATCTCGGATTTTCTGAGTCCAAAATACGCTAAAAATCAAATTTCTCACGATGAGCCCGAGATACTACCAGTTTATGGGAAGTTGGAGCTGCATTGAGTGAAGTGAAGTCAAGCTTCATAATTAAACTAGCTTACTTGAACCGGATCAAATTCTAAAAAATAATTCGCTCCAATTATTTATATTCAACTTAATTTATTTTCGCACGTTACATAGCATTTTGTTGTGTGTTTTCAGAAATCAAATAATTAAGATGTTTAAATTTTCAATGAATTTTTTTATGAAAAATTCTAAATGTGTCTTGCCAAGTCCGATATGATAATTGGAATGGTGAAGGTATTTTCAGGACCTCCAAGGACCAGGATATCTTTATGAATTGGGGACCATTGTGGGGTTGGTTTTCAATATAAGAGACTCGGCTAATGTTCCATCTGTTGCTGATGTGGATGTAAGAAGTAGTCCTTAACCTAGATTGACGAGTTGATCGAAATAAAAAGATGCCATTTTTTTTCGCCAGGCCCGCTAAGGTTATGTCAGGAGAGAGAGAGAGTATAGAGAGCTGTAAGTCTGTAACCAGTTTTCAAGAAATATAGAGAGCCCTTTTCATGGTTAATTAAAATCATAATATTTAAAGTTTTGAAAAATACTATTTATACATATATTTTAATTAACCAAATCTAATTAAATTATTTATTTTTATACTAAATAAAAAATTATTTTAAAACTAAATAATAAAATATATTAAAATAAAATTCTATTTGATATCAAAATAATTTTTATTTTGACATAAATAAATAATTCGAATGAATTTAATTGAACAAAATAAATATATACATAGAATTATTTTTAAAATTTTTATATTTGACATGTTTCAAAAAACGCACTTTTCATATAAAAGTGTTATTATTTTAATCAAAACATCATTTTAATTTTGAATATTTATTTATAAATTTCTAAATAATTAAATATTCTTTATGTTTGAAAATTTAAATTTTAATATATCGATTTTAATATTTAAGTTTTTGATATTTGACATATTTTTAGAGTGTAATTTTTATGTAAAAGTCTTGTCATTTTAATTAAAACATCCTTTTAACATTAATACTAATATTTTAAAAGGTAAGTTACTAACATAAACTAAAAGGAAACCAATATTACCACATTACTCCAAAATAGAAAAAATAATCAAATTGCTCCAAAACAGAAAAAATGATCAAATTGCTCCGTTTGTGTATTTCTATAGAATCTATGGCATGTTTTCATGAATCGTGGCAAGTGTCACGGATTCTTTTTTTTATGTCACTTGCTCTGAATACAAGGCACCCTGCCACGGATTCTGCTTAACTTTTTGCCAAATTTTTTTGGCAATTCGTTTAAATAAAAAAATATGTAACATTTTGAATTAACCAATAAATATATTATAATGATCTATGACATGATAAATAATTTATTTTTGCTATATCTATTACAAATTTTATCATTATATCCATACATGTATCAACTACCCAATAAACTAGTGTATGTACCCGTGCGATGCACCGAAAGTGTTTATTTTTTATATATTTTAAAAGTTGAATGTTTTTTTTTTAAAATTTATGTGTAGCATAATTTTTTTTAATATAAACGTTATATAATTATATCGATTTTACATTTAATATTTTAGTTATACCATCAAAATTAATCATATCAGAATTATCTTCTAAATATATGAAGTAAAAAAGTTACCATATTAAAAATACAATAGCATTGTTATCATCATTATTATCTTTTTAGGTCTACAAAATACATATCTATAAAACAAAATATACGTTATTATTATGAAAAATAATTCAAATAGAAGAAAAAATAAATAAAAGTCACTTGCTCTATAATAGACACTTATTACCTGCAAATGAAATAATTTTTATATAATGTTCAAGATATGAGAGAAAAAATATTGTAATTATTAAAAAAGATACCATTTATAATTCTTTAATGAATAATATACTTTTCTATAAATAATATTTAAAATAGAGATCCATGAAGATTGACACCAAAATGCATTACGTCAGCATGTCTGACTACTATGTATTCATTAATTAATTACAATTGAATTGATATAATCATTATATAATATGAATGATTTGTGTGATTAATTACTTTCTCAAAGAATAATTTAATAAATGTTTATACATATTTCAATTAATATAATTGATATAAATTTCTTTCATAAAATTTTGTTAACTTTAATAAAAAATACTAATTTGCATTAAATTTTATTTGAAATACTTTCCTAAAATATGGTGCAGATGCAGAATAGAGAGATATACAAATATATTAATCATGTGCAAAATTAATGTAGACATATTTATATCAGAATATATCAGGTTACCATGTCGGACTATTATGCATTTTAATAATTAATTAATTACAATTGATTTGATTTAATTATTGTATAATATGAATTATTTGTATAATTAATTACTTTTTCAATGGATATTTTTTTTGAGAAAACAATGGATCATTTAATAAATAATAATTTGTATTTTTTGTTCTAAAATTAGAAATTTTTATTTGTATTTAAATTAACATAACTAACATAAGGGGCTAATCTATTTTGTGCCCTAAAAATATATGTTAAGATTATAAATTGACAAAAAATATTGAAAATAAAAAATATTTAATTTCTTTAATGTATTTATTTTGTAATTACTTTAAAAAATTAAAATTTATACTAATAGTAAATTTATAATATTAGCTAAACCTTTGGGTATAAACTAAGTTCCTAATTAAATAATTATTATATATGATTGTAGTACAATTTCTACGATTTGTGTTTAGTATACAACAACAACAACAACAACAAAGCCTTATCCCACTAGGTGGGGTCGGCTACATGGATCAAACGACGCCATTGTGCTCTATCATGTATCATGTCTACAGATAG
>JASCZI010272647.1:939-27464 GCA_036250425.1 Stylosanthes scabra | reverse complement strand
ATTTGATACAAATAAAAAATTTAAGGGACAAAATTAAAAAAAAAAAACTTAAAGATATCTTTAAATCTTTTATCAGACTTAAGATACAAAAAAAATATACTTTACCATTTTACTAAACATTTTTCAATTCAAATCAATCTGATAAAAATAATAAAACTTTGAATCTCTTATTCTTCCATGATCTTATTAGTAAATAAATGGTACTCGATAACTCTCTTTCCTAATCTTGTTTAATAAAAGGTAATTATACAAAAACTCTATTATTTTTTACTTTTAATCTTCCACATTTTCTAACACCATCAATTTTTGTAACTGATAAATGCATATTTTAATTTTTTTTTCCAATTATAAATTTGAATTCAAATATTAATCTATTTTTTGTGCTTTATATGACTTCATGTATTTTATTTTATTATGAATTTATTAATCCATGTATTAGGGTAGTTATTTTTTTTTCAAAAATGAGTTTTTGATCTCTTATTTTAATTAATTAAAATTTAGTAGTAGGGTTTATTTAATTTATTAATTTAAATTTAGTATTTTGTTAGTTTAATATTTTGTTAGTTTCATGTTTATATTTAATATTTTGTTATATTTTTAATTGTATAATTTAATTTTTTGTTGTTTAGATTCAGATCATTTAAACCCTAGTTGATTTAGTCCATGAGCAGATCAGACAAAGATATACTGATATGCATACAAATAGTACATGACCACACCAATCTAGGTTCAAACAAAAAAAATTATAATTAAAGTGAATTTTGTTGGTCTTAGGAATTAAATATTTTAATTATTTTATTTTTTAAAAAAGTCCCTTTACCTCTACACAAAAAGACATTTTTTGAGTTATCACATTTATCCATGACATTTCTCGTAGAATCTAATTTCTTTTATGAGTCTCAATCTATTTTCCTATAAAATAAAAAGAATGTAACTAAAATTTTTCTAATTTTCTTTTGGTCTGGCTATCTTTTTATTTTGATATTTAAAATTTTTCTATTTTTTTTTTGTTTTTGGACTGATAAAATTTTTCTATTTAATATGCTCAGAGAGTTCTAGCCAAAAAAAAAAAGCCAACTAACATTTTTTTAGAAAGATTCGTTATATCAATTTGATATTCTTGAATCTGATAGAATTTGATTTGGTCCAATAAGATAGATTATTCAATGAAACTCAGCAGAACAATTCCATGGCCCAACAAAAGCCCAAATAAATACTCAACCGGCTACAAGCTGAATAAACACAAAATAGCTTAAAACTCAAAGCCATTTTGGATTTTAGCCATGGGGAGGAAGAACGACTATCAAGGCGCACAATTTGGACCGGTCACTTGTCCAGTGTGAGTATTAAAGGCAAAGTTCCACCATAAAACCCTTGACCAAATCACAACCATTAATAATAAATGCTCCTGAACTTAACGGGTCATAATGACTGTCATACGGTATGACAGAAAAACGGCCTGTCATACCGGAAACTAGGACTAGAAATGTTAAGTTAGAATTTAGATGCGTTAAACGGATATAAAAGGGAGGTTTTCCTAAGGTGGTGTGTTTTAAAGAACCAACACATTATGTTTAATAGAAAGCCAACGCATATTACGAATGATAACACATAAATTTTAGATGATAATTCATTTAGAATAATGTTTGATAACCAATGGTTTATTGACCAATAACGACCAATACTTTCTATTTTAGACATTAATTAAAGTTTATTATTCTAGTTTAACTTTATTCTCTCAAGCTCCTCCTTATCATTTATGGGTTTGATACCTTTTAGTTCATACCAATTATTGCATTTACTAGGCGTAACTAAGGGTGTTGATGGCCCGAACCGGCCCAAGTTTAGGCCCGGGCCCGTTAAAATTTGGACTATTTTTTGCTCTCTTTAAAGTGGTCCGAGTTAGGCCCAAAATTTATGAAGCCAATCCAATCTTAATGTGAAAGTGGGGCTGGGCCTAGACTCGGGTCACCCGGCCCCGACCCAGACCAGTGGCCCGGTGGAATATAAACAATTTTAAATTTTAAATCATATCATAGTGTAGTGTAGTGGAATATTATACAGTATGAAAAAAAAAATGATTCTGTAACTTAATTTTAACTTTTTAATAGTTAACCCAAATTTTGTAATGGGGCTTTCAAAAAAAAAAAAACCTAGACGCACCGCGCTACTTCTCCTTCAACATTCCAGCCACCATCACCTTCTACCTCTTCCAACGCTTTCTCTATCCACGTGCGAGCCTATTATTCTTCTCAATGTCGTGCCGTCCTGCCCATTGTCACCGTCGCAGAAGGCCAGAACTGTTGTGCTGAAGCTTTCCGTCACAGCCGCTTGGTTAGTGTTTGCCACGCCTTTGCAAGTGGCCAGTTTCTCATCGACTATCGTCACAACATCCTTTTTTTGCTGCTCACCACGAAGCTACTCAACCTTTGACTCGGTTCTTTTTTGTGGTCGCCGCGTCCTGCTTTTGCTTCCCTTTCTTCACTTCTAATTTCCGCAAGCTAACCCGTAAAGCACAAAGTCCCAAACCAATTTGTTATTTACTTATTTCATTTCAAAGTATGAGTTAATTAGATTTGAATTTTAATTTAATTCATAATATTGTTAGAATTTAGAAATGTTTTTTCTGAGATCAGTTGCAATTGTTGTTGTTGAAATTAATATCGATGTTGATGTATCTTGGTATTAATATTAGAAATATTGAATTGATTTCATGTGGAATTTGGAACGTGATTATTGATTTATCTTAGTAAAGTAGATGTTCGCCTGCCGTTGTTGCTGCCACAGACCCGGTTTTCAACAGGGATTTATCCGGTTTTTATCCTGTCCAAATATAAGGATATAAGGAGATTTCATCAGATCTAGAGTCAAATTTAGGTCCGATGTATATTTAGGACCGAATTTGGATTAGGCTGAACCCGGCTTCACCGAACATCGCTAGCCATAACATATTTTACTTTTATTCTTATTATTATCATTAAATGTGATAGTATGCTGATTTCTTTTTATTGTTTTTGTCTAATTCTTTTCTCAAGTTAAATCTCACTTGTTTATCAATTGAAGAAGAAAAATCACCCATCATACTTCTTATTTATCCCCTGTTGGTGTCTTTTATTTTCTTTTTAATTTTTCTTAAATTCAAAGTCTTTTTTTTTACAAACTGTCTGTTATTTTTTCATTTGATGTTTAATTTTTTTACCGAGTCATGTAGAAGTAAGTGTACCCATCCTTTTTTTTTTCATTTTCTCCTAAATGACTTTTATTTGTTCTTTAATTTTTTTATCATGAAATCATGGATGTTAAAAATAATAATGAAAAATAATAACTTTAGATAACTACTCTTGTTATTAGATATGTGAATTGATCAATGAAAATTGATAAAATATCTATATATAAAAACAAATAACATCAATAATTTTATACATATAACATTCATAATTTTATTAATATAACATTTATAATGAAAATTTGTAAAATGTTATTAACATAACATCTATAATAACTTTAGATTATAACTACTCTTGTTATTAGATATGCGAATTGATTAATGAAAATTGATAAAATATCTATATCTAAAAATAAATAACATCTATAATTTTATACATATAACATTCATAATTTCATTAATATAACATTTATAATTTTATATGAATATAAACATCAAAATATTGAATAATAACATTTAAAATTTGTTTTTAATATTTTTCATTTTATATATTACAAATTACAAAAAATTAATCTTTCAATTTTTTTATTTGCATAGCCATGAACATATTTAATTGTCATAATATTATATAATATTTTAATTATACAATAGAGTTATATAATCAGTTTTTTAAATTAAAATATATATCAGTAGACAAGTTCATATATTATTTCTTGGTGTATGTAATTTAATGCTATCATGGGAAGAAATAAATAATATTATTTTATGTAATTTAATGATGATATCGGTTATGAAAGGAAATAAATAATACCCAATTTAATTTAAGGAGGTGAGGTACACACTCTTCCATTTGAGAGTGTTATTAGTTTTTTAATAATACTACGGAACCAACGTTAGAAGATCAATAGGGAACCAATGAGTGTAATTAAAGAATACAGTGGATGGTAAAATAAAAAATAAAAAATAAAAAAAAATGATATTGACTTCCATTATCTTTCTAATATTGATTACAAAGATTTTCTCTTAGTTTTTTATTGTACAACTTTATTGGTTACGTATCACTTCTGTAAAATTATTTTACTTTTGTATTAAAATTAAATACAAAATTAGTTTCAGTTAAAAAGAATTAAATTCAATGTAATTGCATAGCAAGTATGGACAACTTACCGTTCATTCTTCACCTGAGAATCAGGCTTCCAGGAAAACAAAAAAAAAAGAGAGAGAGAGAAAAATAAAGCCACACACACTCACTCACTCACAGTGATGCCACCTTGTCGGTTTAGGGCAGCGTCAGCGACAGTGAATGAGGTCTCCGACATAGACAGCGATGGCTTCGACGAAGAGGAAGAATAGGAGGAGGAGGAGGAAAAGGAACCGTTCTCTGTGAAATGCCGTTCGTGCAATGAAGAGTACGAAGCTAATTACGCTGGACCGGAACATGCAACGCCTACTTCAAAAATGCTAACGAGAATTAAGAGAAGCTCAAGCGTGAGATCGACAACCTCAAATCCATGGTTTCATTTCTCAAGCTTCCCTCACGGTTCGTCTCAAGATTCCGTCACGTACGGACACAACCTTGGCGCCACCGACATCGTTCTTATTCCCTCAGGTAACCCCTCTACTCCTCCTAGTGCTAGTGTTCCTGCTCATAGGGTTGTTCTAGTTAGTCATTACGTTGCTTAATTATCATTTTGCCATATGAATTTTTGTTGTGTTCATTCAATTTTATTATTATTATTATTTTGATTGATGATTGTGTGTTCGTGGTGTCGTAGGGTACATGTTTTGAATTTTGTATGTTCATGGAGAGAATTCATGTTCTTAATGCCTTGTATGCTTTTTGTGATCTGTGAATAACTGGTTGGCTGCTTGTTATTGATAGCTCTACTTGTTCTGATTTTTATTTTTAAATTTTTTTGTGAGTTAAAAATATGATTTTTTTGCATGAATAATTGATATACTTTATGCTGATATTTTTAATGCGATGTTTTCCTGTTGTACTATAAATAAATGATTGTTGATTCTTATTTGCCGAAAATTTTGTTATCATCCGAAATTAGGATAATCCAGTGTTATTGATGCAAATAAAGTATTATCATTCGAAATTAATAAAGTAACAAAATTTTCAGCAAATAAGGATCAACAATCATTTATTCATAGTACAGCCGGAAAACATCACATTAAAAATATGAGCATAAAGTATATCAATTATTCATGCAAAATAATCATATTTTAAATTCACCAAAAAATTTAAAAATAAAAATTAGAAAAGTAGAGCTATCAATAACAAGTAGCTAACCAGTTATTTACCATTCACAAAAAGCACACAAGGCGTTAAGAACATGAATTCTCTCAATGAGCATACAAAATTCAAAACATGTACCCCACGATACCACGAACACACAATCATTAATCAAAATAATAATAATAATAAAATTGAATGAACACAACAAAAATTCACATGACAAAATGGTAATTAAGCAACGCAATGACCAAAACAGCCCTATGAGTAGGAATAGTAGCACTAGCAGGAGTAGAGGGGTCACCGGAGGGAACAAGAACGATGTCGGTGGCGCCAAGGTTGTGTCCATACGTGACGGAATCCTGAGATGACGATGAGCAAAGCTTGAGAAATGGAACCATGGATTTGAGGTTGACGATCTCACACTTGAGCTTCTCTTCATTCTCGTTAGCATTTTCGAAGCAGACTTTGCATGTTTCGATCCGGCGTAATCAGTTTCGTACTCTTCATTGCACGAATGACATTTCACGGGGAACGATTCCTCTTCCTCCTCCTCCTACTCTTCCTCTTCGTCGAAGCCATCGCTGTCCATGTCGGAGACCTTGTTCACTGCCATTGCGCTGCGTAAACCCACAAGGTAGCATCACTGTGAGTGAGTGAGTGTGAGTGAGACGTGAAAAACTCTTTTTTTATTTTTTTTTTGTGTGTAAATGTGTCACTTTGGCTATCACAGTATCGCCATTTTATACCCGCATTTTTTCCTCATGCTTTTATTTTCCTATTTTTTTTTTCTAGAAGTCTGATTCTCAAGTGAAGAATGAATGGTAAGTTGCCCATACTTGCTATGCAATTACATTGAATTTAATTCTTTTTAACCGAAATTAATTTTGTATTTAATTTTAATACGAAAGTAAAATAATTTTAATAACACTTTTAAATGGGAGAGTGTATACCTCACTTCTTTAAAATAAATTGGATATTATTTATTTCCTTTCATAAATGATACCATCATTAAATTACATAAAATAATATTATTTATTTCCTCCCATGATAGCATTAAATTACATACACCAAGAAATAATATATGAACTTGTCTACTATGATACTATATTTTAATATAAAAAACTGATTATATAACTCTATTGCATAATTAAAATATTATATAATATTATGAAAATTAAATATATGCGTGGCTATGCAAATAAAAAAATTGAAAGATTAGTGTTTTGTAATATATAAAATGAAAAATAATAAAAATAAATTTTAAATGTTACTATTCAATATTTTGATGTTATATATTCATATAAAATTATAAATGTTATATTAATAAAATTATAGATGTTATATGTATAAAATAATTATGGATGCTATTTTATTTTTAAATATAGATATTTTATCAATTTTCATTAATCAATTCGCATATCTAATAACAAGAGTAGTTATAATCTAAAGTTATTATATTAATAAAATTATGAATGTTATATGTATAAAGTTATAGATATTATTTGTTTTTAAACATAAATACCAATTTTCATTGATCAATTCACATATCTAATAACAAGAGTAGATATCTAAAGTTATTATTTTTAACATCTATGATTTCATGATAAAAAAAATTAAACAACAAATAAAAGTCATTTAGGAGAAAATGAAAAAAAAGATGGGTACACTTCTACATGAGTCGGTAAAAAAATTAAACACCAAATGATAAAATAACAAAACAATTTGTAAAAAAAAGACTTTGAATTTTAAAAAAATTAAAAAGAAAGTAAAAGACACCAACAATGGATAAATAAGAAGTATGGTGGATACTTTTTCTTCTTCAATTGATAAACAAGTGAGGTTTAACTTGAGAAAAGAATTAGACAAAAACAATAAAAAGAAATCCATAATAAATAAGAATAAAAAAGTAAAATATGTTATGTCTAGTAAATGCAATAATTGGTATGAATTAAAAGGTATCAAACCCATAAATGATAAGGAGGAGGGTGAGAGAATCAAGTTAAACTAGAATAATAAACTTTCCTAAACTTTAATTAAAGTTTAAAATGGAAAGTATTGGCTGTTGTCCGCATCACTGTTCATCTGTATCATCTGTAAATGGTGTGTACAGATGAACAATAGTACATCTAGTATTACCGTTTTAAAAATACGGTAATGCTACATGTACACCTTTTTTTGGTGTACACCTCCAACCAAGTCCCAAACGAACAGATTTTTATATATACAACGAACATGTTTTCATAGTTGACACGAACAGATTTTAAAACTTGTTCGTTTGCTTTTAAAAATCTGTTAGTTCTAGTAGTAAAATTCTGTTTGTGCACGAACAGAAATCTATATATACAACGAACATATTTTATAGTTGACACGAACATGTTAAAAATCTATTCGTTTGCTTTAAAAAATCTGTTCGTTCTAGTAGTAAAAATCTATTCGTTTAAAACTTGGTTGGAGGTGTACACCAAAAAGAGGTGTACACCAAGATTAATTCTTAAAAATATTATACGCATATAAATATATACAGTTTAATTTAATGGTACTGAAAATGTAAAACATTTTAAACAATTGAGCAATTATAATCGTTATTTTGGAAGACTAATCGTGAAATCAACGAAATTTTTTTTTCAAAGAATGCATGTTACATATCTTTACCGCCACGGTATTTCAAAATTAAATTCAATTTCTACTATCTTGAAGAGAAAAATATATATATATTTTTTTTTTACAATTCATTGCTAGAAAAGTCACTTTTCTGCAAAATCATAGCATGTAGTTCTAAACTTCTAGTTAACCATCCATATTTTTATGCATCACAAAAATTATCAAACTTGAAGATATAGGAACGTTGATCCGCAGATAATGGAAAAGGGTAAAAAATATGCCGTGCATAACTTAATTAGTCTTAACTTTCCAACTGCATTTGTCACAAAAAAATTTTTCCAACTGCATTTAAAAGCAGAAATTCAAATGCAAACAGGCTAACATAAAGTTTAATTGGAATAAATTGAATTGTGAATTAATTAATGTTGAATAACTCAAATAAAATAATAATAGAACTAACTTTTATATCTGACTAGACACCAAAAAAAAAACTTTTATATCTGACTTATAAATCACTGAAAATTAAATTGACTTTTGAATTTTAATCATACAAAAACTGGTTAAAAGGTTTACGATTAATTTATAGCTAAAACAGTTATAAACTATTTTTGAAGGTTGCTAAACTATTGCATAATCCTGTCACGTTCATTACCTAATAGCTAATAGTGAAGAACAAAAAACATCTGAATGGGCCAGTATTGCCTAACAAACTTGACATCATCAATTCGTTGTGAGAAAAATCACTTTTCTGCAAAGCCATGCATACATATTTTTACGCACAACAAAAATTATCCAACTTAAAAATACAGAAATCTTGAAGCCTAGATAACATCAACAGAGTAGAATAATATGCAGTGGATAACTTAGTCTTAACTTCCCAGCTATCTTCAAAAACAGAAATTCACATAAAACATACTATATAGTGCTTTAAATTAGCAACACAGTCAAATAGCAGCCAACATGCTTTGTGAACATAAGTACA
Organism: Stylosanthes scabra; assembly: GCA_036250425.1. NCBI lineage: Eukaryota > Viridiplantae > Streptophyta > Magnoliopsida > Fabales > Fabaceae > Stylosanthes > Stylosanthes scabra. The sequence goes on along the minus strand of JASCZI010272647.1, from coordinate 18,470 downwards.
TAACCGTATGCAGTTGCCATCATCCTGCATCACAAATCAGTACATAGCACTACAAGCATTAAACGGCATAAAAAAATTCCATAGATGAGGGCACCAAAAACAATTAAGGATGAATCAGATACATGAAAATACTTGTCAATATCAAAGTTACTAAATTTCAAGTGCATATTTTCATTATTTCTCAAGGAACAGGGCATCAGAAATTTTTTTTCAGAAGTCCCAACAAATATTTTAAGAATTCAGGTGGAGCACAAACCTAAAATTGATCCAACGTTATGCAACTTAAATAATTTTAAACTTTTAAGGCTCCAACATGATATTTTGTTAACCATTTATCAAAGTAAAACAGTGAAAAGAGATAGTTTCATACCAAACTAATTAGGATTTTGATGAAATGAAATTAAGCTGACAAATTGTAGAGCCCCTCGGTATAGCAGATAATTTCATGACCACATTGTCTTGGTTGAAAAGATGAAATGTCACTGTCTTCAAAACAAGTCCTTTTTGTAAAACATATGCAATAAATTCAAGCTCATCTGCATAGTAATATCCTGTATACTCAAAACTCTTGAGATGCGACGTCACACAATTGGGAACCATGGCTGGTGGTGTTGGCCCATTATATTCCAATTGCTCCATCCAAAACTAATAACAAAAAAAAAACACTTTCCAATAGACTCAGGCCAACAACAAAAAAAAATGGGATACTAGTTTAAACTTGATATGTAGTATGTCAAAAAAAAAAAAAACTTGATATGTATTCGTACCTGCCAAATATTTTCTACGAGTACATTCAAGCACAGGACAATTATGAAGCACCTTTAGCAGGAAGCTTTTGTCAAAACATGGAACTTCAACCTCAAGATGGAGCAAACGGTGAAATTCTGGAAACTTGAAACCTGGAGCTCTAAATATGGACTGTGTGGAAGATTGTTATTAAATATAATTCATAATTATACGTCAAACATTTAGCATGAGGAATAATGGGATTATGATAAGCATGTTACCTCTGTTGTGTCATTTTTCAATGCTAACAATTTTGTTTCGCTGAGCGCTTGGAGAAGTAGGAGCACCCAGTGGACATTCTGAGCACATTCATAAATAGAGAGATGTGCCTCCACCATATTGGGAAAATTCATAACTGAAACCTCTATCGCAGTTTCCTCTAAGTTGCCTATTGTCAAATTGAGGTATTCCAAAAAAGGAGTGTATATTTCTCGGACAGAAATCTCTTTAGTCCGCTTATAATAATAAACATTTTCTGAAAAGGTTAAACTCTTGAGCGTCGGAGGCATCTGTTGTTTAGGTATACGAAAGCAAGAATCTTCTAGATTGAGGTTAAGATTTTCAATAGCAGGGCAACCAGATAAAAGCTGGTCGATATCCACATAGCGGATTTTCAACTCTAGGTTTTTGAGGGATGGCAGATAAACGTTCCAATCATCAGGAAAATCAAATAAATCAATAACACCTTTCAAAACAAGGGAATTGAGTGATGGACAAGTGAATATCCCTTCAGGCAAGCTGTTTGGACTCATTTCATCAATGTTGAGACCGAGATGGAGATACAGCTCCTGGAGGCATCAAGCCATGTTGAGATGCTTTCCTCTGAACTTCGAAAGCAAGCGAGGCGGAACTTTTGGATGGGGTAAGAATCTGCATTCCGCTGACATAGAATAGCATTCACATAAGAATAAAATCGAGCATGCCATTCCTCATCGTTGTAGGACTTCAAAAAGGGTGTATAATCTATGTCAATGACTTGGAGATCCTTCCAAACGTGGCACCACCTGCGAGAGAGTATGCCGGTGGACACAGCTTCTTTTGTTGTAAGGTATGAGAGAATGTGGCTAAGGATTGAGTGTGGTAGGCAACTGATCCTATCCATGGAGAGGGTTAGGGTTTAGGGTTACAGATTAAGGGGAAATCAAGGAATCATGCTTAGTTAAGATTTAAGTATTCAGGAAAAGAAGGAAAATGAAAGAAGAAAGGAAGACTGTATTTCAAATTTCAAACGACGAGGGAAACGAAGACTCAACAGAGCAACTGGGCAAACTGGCTAGCTACGACTACTATTATTATTATTATTATTATTATTATTATTATTTTAGTTTAGAATATTTTAATTTAATTGTTTAGTTGTTCTTCTAAAAACCGAGGAGAAAAAATAGAGTTTTTTTGGTGACAAAAAAATAAAGAGTTTCTTTTCAAAAAGAAAAAACTAAATTTTTAAAAAATGAAACGTTACCTCTGCCTCTTTTTGCAAAACAAGTGAATGGGAAAGGCAATTCATTGGAGAAATTAAACGATCTGAACAATTCTCAAAACCAAAAGATAAGACCGAGAACAAATAAAATAATAATTATTATGAAAAGCCCAATAAATTAAGCAATAAACTCTAATTAGCGAGAGATTCGATCAGTTTCTTTTAAGATTCCAACGTGGCAACAACGGGTTATTATAATGTTATTATATAAAAATCTATTTTATTCTTCAATTTCTAAACTTCTTCTCCAAGAACCTTAAATATCCAAAATTTGAGTTCCAAATTGCAGACATTTGAAGATAGCTGAGTTGAATAATATTGGTTTGAAAATTAAATAAAAAAGCCTGTAATTAAGTAATCACTAAAGATAAAGATTTTAGCTTGGAGACTAGTCAACTAAATATAATTTTATCATTTCTAACTAAAAAAAATTGAGGACAAACAACTTTAATTATAATAAAAGTTGGAAATTGATTTGATAACCATCAAAATTATTCAATAAACCATCATTTGGACAATTTTATTAAACAAACCCAATATTTTAAGTATATTACCTTATGCCAAGAATCAATCACTTTTTTTCAAAAAATAATGTTTTAGTAATATTTTCCAAGATAAATAATGCAGTTTAGAACGCAATCTTAACAGCCTTTTAACTCCTTTAAATATATGGTTACCTATTTTCTTTTGTTTACCTCCATACCGCACGCAAAATTTTAAAACTATTTATCCTAATTGGAGGTTAGTCATATAATATTGCAAATTTCTAGAAAAAAATTTCTCCTTTACCCACTTTAATTTAATCTCAAATGTATTTCAATTTTTCTTTTAAACAAAAAAATGCATGTGATGCACAATTGTACATGAACTGGTGATCTAAGAATTATAAAGCCACGTACCTTTTACGCGCAATTCCATTGAAACTTTGATATCTGTTTAGTTATTTGCAAGAGGAAAAGAGTGTTTGAGGCAGCCTCTAAGGTAGGTAAAACTAACAAGCATTCTCCCTTTGCTCAAAGGCTCAAAGCTCATCACCTTTGTTGAGTCAGCAATATAGTGCACCTTGTGTTTATTCTGCTCCAATTTGAAATGGCAAACATGATCAAATTTCTGCTATACTGTGAGTCTGATAAATATTTCTTCCAAGAAGTGTTGTATAAAATCCATTCATGGTTGCCAAAAGAAAATTAGAGTTCACTGTTAACATCTTTTACACAACACTCAAAACTATCTAACCTCTAAAGTAAAAAGAAAGCTAGCATAGTAGCATATATCAAATCAGTAAATATTTTGTAGTGGATGATAACATATCTTCACAGATCACAGCTATCTTCAATACTTGCAATCATATATACACCTTTAATCCAACCAGAGTGTCAAATAGCAATCCTCCAGTAAAAAGCAAAATGAAAGAGTTGTTGTTGCCCAAAGAGCATAGTTGCCATTAAAATCTTCCTGATAGATTGTATCAAGAGCTTATGCACGTTGTAAATATTAAAATGGTCAAGTTTATGGTATTAAACTTTCTAAGGATGAATTAGAGAAATGAAAATAAATGCAGATGTTGAAGACTTGAAGTTACAAAATCCAACCACCAGGTATGTAACAACTAACAAGAATTAATAAACAATTAAACATCAAAATAATTTAAGAGAAATGTTGGCCTAAAATTGAATTAATGCACAGCAATTTATTAGTTTTATAGGCATCGCAATGAAAATTTTAGCAACAGCTTCAATACAATCAGCTTTAGCTTCTTAAAATGCAAGCAAACAACAGGCAGACATAGATGCAGTAGGTTAAACTTGAAAAATATTAGTACCTTCCGGTTATGAATTGCAAAAACTTGAAGCACATGACAGTTATGAAGCAAGTTCATCACAAAGTTTGAGTTAAAAGATACAACATCACTCATCAAGCTCTGGATTGAGCAACCAGCAAAATTTTGGAAGCTCTAAAGCTGTAGCTTGAAATAAGCACTGTATGCAATATAGACACATATTAAATTTAACACATCACAACCAGTTATAAACTTTAAGGCTCCAATATGATATTATGTCAAAAATGAAGAACGAAAAACAGAGAATAAAGATAGTTAGAGTTCGTACCATGTTAATTAGGATTTTGGCCAATGAAATAAAGCTGACATATTGTAGAACCCTTCAGTATAGTAGATAATACCATGACTATATCGTCCTTTGTCGCTTGGTCGAGATTAGATTTAAGATGAATTGTCACTGTCTTTAAAACAAGTCCACTTTGTAAAACACATGCAATAAATTCACGCTCTTCTGTAGAGTCTTGATATTGTCTATACTCAAAGCTCTTGAGATGCGATGTCACACAATTGGGAACCATGGTTGGTGGTGTTGCCCCATTATATTCTAATTCCACCATGCCAAACTAAAAAAACAAAAAAAGACACATCCCAATAGACTCAGGCCAACAACAAAAAGAAACAGGGAGACTAGTTTAAACTTGATATGTATTCGTACCGGCCAAATATTTACAACGAGACATTCAAGTACAGGACAATTATGAAGCAAGTTTAGCAGGAAGCTTTTGTTGAAACATGGAACATCAACCTCAAGATTGAGCAAACGATTAAATTCTGGAAACTTGAAACCTGGAGCTCTAAATATGCACTGTGTAGAAGATAATTAGATACTAGATATAGTTATAAATTCAAAATATCGAGCTACATCAAACATTTAGCTTGAGGAATCATGGGATTATGTATTATGATAAGCATATTACCTCTGTTGTACAATCTTTCAATGCCAACAATTTTGTTTGGCTGAGTGCTTGGAGAAGCAGGAGCACCCAATCAACATTCTCAGCACATTCACGAATAGAGAGACGTGCCTCCACCATATTGGGAAAATTCATAACTGAAACCTTAGTCCCGTTGTTCTCAAAGTGGTTCTCTATGCTCAAATTGAGGTATTCCAGAGATGGAGTGTATATTTTTCGGAGGGTAATCTCTTCATAGAAATCACTGTCATCTGCAAAGGTTAAACTCTTGAGCGTGCGAGGCATTTGAATTTCAGGTATACAAAGGCAAGAATCTTGTAGATTGAGCTTAAGATTTTCAATTGCAGGGCAACCAGATAAGAGCTCCTCAGGGTCCATAAAGGTGCTTTCCAACTCTAGGTTCTTGAGGGATGGCAGATAAACATCGGAAACCTCAGGACCATCAAAGAAATAAATATCACCATCCAAAACAAGGGACTTGAGTGATGGACAAGTGAATATCCCTTCAGGCAAGCTCATTGCATCCATTGCATCATTGTTGAGACTTATTTTGAGATACAGTTCTTGGAGACGGGGCCCAATGACGGCATCAAGCCATGTTGAGAGGGTTTCCTCTGAAACTACTTCGCAAGTGAGGCGGAACTTTTCGATGGGGTAAGAATCTGCATTGCGCTGAGCAAGAACAGCAGTGACAAAAGAATCAAATCGAGCATGCCGTTCCTCATAGTTAGAGGACCACCGAAAGGGATTATCATCTAAGTCAATGACTTGGAGATCCTTCCAAACGTGGCGCCACCTTCGAGAGAGGATGCTGGTGCTCACAGCTTCCTTTGTTGGGAGGTATGAGAGAATTTCGCAAAGGATTGAGTCCGGTAGGTAACTGATCCTATCCATCTTGAGGATTTGGCCTTTGATATTTTGTCTGAGAGGGTTAGGGTTTAGGGTTAGAGGTTAAGGCAAAATGAAGGAATCAATTTTTTTTGGTGTCTAATGAAGGAATCAATTTAACTCTGGTTGATTCAGCTTAGGAATTAAGAATCAAATAATCATGACGAGATCATAACGAAAATGAAAGAAACAATGAGTGGAGTATGAATAAAATCAAGTACGAGAAAGAAAAGGTGTACCGAGGGTGCAGTGGGTGGTCTAACACAGACGGAGCTGCCGGCGATGGTGGCGAGTTTGGACGGAAGGAGCAGCAACAGCTGTATTACAGCTAAAATTATGTGGAACTGATAAGGGCAACTCGCTTGCAATGTGCCGATGTGCGATGATGGTATGATTTGGGTCACTCCATTTTATTTTAGCATAGACTATTGTATTATTCTGTCCATCTCAGGACACGATCCAAGACTATAGTATTATTCTTGTATTTTTTTTTAAATTATTAAAAGAAATTCTTATTGCGTATTTTATTTTATATAGAAGTGACTAATTTTAAAGTTAATTTTGATAGAGTAATGCTAGGGAGCCAACGTTAGGGAGCTCATAAGTATAATTATTAAAATAATAGGTGGTAAGAGAGGAAAAAAAAAAGAAGAAAAATTGATATTGGGTCCCTATGAGCTTCCTAACGTTGGCTCCCAAGACTTTCTCATTTTTTTAATACATAACATTATTTATGAGAAAGTATTAATAATTAATTAGTCATACTAAAAATAAAAGTAAAATAATGATTATAAATAAATTGAATTATTTAATATTATTGGTTAATATTGATTTTTGTTGATTACCTATTTTCAAGGATGAGATTTTTAATAGTGTGTTTTTTTAAAAAAACTTTTCGGTCAAGTACTCATGCTCTAAAAGAACACGAGTCATCTTTTTGTGTTTCGTAACATCTTTTTGTTTTTGGTAACTCAAAAAGTCAATGAACTTTTCCTCCCAGTTTTTTATAGCGAGGATGCTTTTGAGAGCTTGTAAGAGTAACTTTTCAAACTGGCTTTTCAAAAAGCAAAATGATAAATTAACATTATATTTTAATAAAAAACCAATTTTATTTTTAATTAGTTATATTTAATTTTACATTAATGCATGACATACTAACAAAAATGTCGTCGTTATAATTTATTATTTTGAGGCAACTATAAAAAATTTACTAAACGCGATAGATGTGGCTTGCAATTTTCAATTATTTTACCAAACGTCATAATGTGACGACAGCATTTTGAGAACCAACCACAACATTACCAAACCAAGCCTAAATCATATAAAATGATAATTGAATTCATTTAAGAACCAACTTTTTAAATTTGGATTATAAATCGGTGAAAACTAAATTCACTTTGAAAGTTTAATCATACAAAAACTGATTAACAGGTTTACAACTAATTTATAGCCGAAAAGGTTCTAAACTATTTTAGAGGAATGCTAAAGTAAATCTATCATTGTATTATGGCATGATTTGGATAAACATGCATGAAATTATTCAGGGTCTAAAATTATTTTTTGAACAAGGCATAAAAGCATTACATAATCCAGTCACGTTTGTCCCGTTTATCACCAATAGCGAAAGACCAAAAATTCTGAATTGGTATTGGTGCCTAATCAAGTTGCTATGTTTGTGCAACACAAATCATCCATTCATTATTGTCAGAAAAATCACTGCAAAATCATAGTGGCATCTATCCTAATTTACCATGCATACTTTACTTTTAAGCATCACTAAAAGTTATCCTACTTAAGAAATAGAAACATTGAAAAATAGATAAAGTCAAAAGAGTGAAATAATATGCAGTGCATAACTTATCTTAACTTCCCAGCTGCCTTCAAAACAGAAATCCAAACGCAAAATATACTACATACTTCTTCAACCTAGCTACATTACTATTTACTACATAGTCAAATAGCAGCAACATGTTTTGTGAACATAACTTAAAACAAGCAAACGTTTGGCAGTTGTCCAGAGAGTAGAGACTGTAGAGTTGCCATTAACCTGCATCACTTTTGTCTTTTTAAGGACAAAAAAAATTAAGGATGAATAAGAGAAATGAATGCACTTGTCAATTTCAAAGTTAGCAAATCCAAACCACCTATACTATGTTCAAGTGCATATTTCATTACTTCTCAAGGAACATGCCATCAAACAAATATATTCAGAGGCATAAAAAATATTTTAAGAATTTAGGTGGAACACTGGCCTAAAATTGACTCAATGTTTAGGCAACTTAGATAATTTTAAACTTTAAAGGCTCCAACATCAATTCCAAGCCTTTAATTTGATCAACGAACAATAAAGAATATAGATAGTGAGAGTTCATACCATGTTCAATGAGATTTGGGTCAAATGAAGTTTAGCTGACATATTGGAGAGCCCCTCGGTATAGCAGATAATCCCCTAACAATATCATACTTTGTCTCTATGTTGAAATCATATTTAAGATAAATATTTACGGTCTTCAAAACACGTCCTCTTTGCAAAAGATATGCAATAAATTCATGCTCGTCTGGAGAGTCTCGATATTCTCTAAACTCAAGACTCTTGAGATGTGCTGTCACACAATTGGGAACCATGGTTGGCGGTGTTGGTCCATTATAATCCACTGAGCGAAAATGCAGTCCCTAATAACAAAAACATAATACTTCTGAATAGACTCAGGGAAACAGGAAAAAGAAATAGAAACACTAGTTTTAACTTGAAATTTATTCATACCTTCCAAATACGAATTGTGAGATCTTCAAGTACATGACAATTATGAAGGAAATTTAGCAGGAAGTTTGTGTTGAAACATGAAACATCAACCTCTAGATTGAGCAGACGGTGAAATTCTGGAAACTCGAAAGCTGGAGCACTGAATATGTACTGTGTAGAAGATAACTATATATTAAATACAATTCATATAACATTAGCTTGAGAAATCATGGAATTATTATAAGCACATTACCTCTATCGTGTAATGTTTCAATGCCAAGAATTTTGTTTCGCAGAGGGCACGAAGAAGCACAGGCACCCAACCGACATGCTCAACACCTTCAAGATGAACATCAAGATGTGCCTCCACCATGTTGGGAAAATGGATAACAGAAACCTGTAACTCAGTGTCCTCCATGGTCCCTATTTTCAAATGGAGGTATTCCAGAGATGGAGCGTATATTTCATGTTGGTTAATCTCTTCAGGGAAGGTACTGTTCTCTTCAAAGGTTAAACTCTTCAGCGTCCTAGGCATCTGAATTGAGGGTGCGTAAGAATAACCACTATCTGGTCCTGGGTACATGTTATCGTGAATGAGCTTAAGATTTTCAAGAACAGGGCAGCCAGACAAAAAGTTATTGGGGTCCACATGAATGACATCCAACTCTAGGTTCTTCAGGGATGGCAGATACACATTACCATGAGCCATTGAAAGAGGAAGTTTCAAAACAAGGGACTTCAGTGATGGACAAGTGTATACGGCTACAGGCAAGTAGATTTTCCTCTCTACATGAATGTTGAGATAAAGTTCTTGAAGATGGGGTCCAATGACGGCATCAAGCCATGCCCATGTTGAGATGAGTTCCTCTGTAAATTTCAAGCAAGTGAGACGGAATTTTTTAATGGGGTAAGAATTGGCATTGCGCTGAGCTAGAATAGCATTGAGATAAGAAACAAATCGAGCTTCTCTTCCAAGACGGGACCAAAAGGGTGTATCATCTAAGTCAATGACTTCAAGATCCTTCCAAACGTGGCGCCATCTACGAGAGAGGATGCTGGTGGTCACAGCTTCTTTTGTGGGGAGGTATGAGAGAATGTAGCACAGAATAGAGTCTGGTAGGTAACTGATTCTATCCATGTTGATGGCTTGGCAATGGCGTAACATAGAAAACCCTAAAGGAAAATTAATATAAAGGACCGTTGGGGAGATTCGATTATTAAAAAGACCTATTACACTGAAATTATTATGAAGAACTAATTTATAATATTGAAAAAGAAAGACCAAATCTTTTTTGTAGAGAAATAATTATACCTTTAATTTTTTTATTTATTTCCTTTTTTAAACCTAATTTCTTTTTAATTATTTATCGTACCCAAATCCTGATTGATGCCTAATAATCAACCATATCAAAAACATTAATGCTTACAAATTAGGTATTGATTCAAGTGGAAAACAATGTTTTCATTTAATTATTCATCTTCGTAATTGAAATCGGAAGATATCATTGTTAGAGAGATTGACCAATCACTATCCTTGAAAGAAAATGACTCCCAGTATTTCCAAACAAAGAAAAAAAAGGAAAAAGACTCCCAGTATTAACCGAGAAACATGACCACCATATCACACACCTGGGAGTATAATAAATTGGCATATCAATTAGAATTTTTTTTTGGTGACTTACTATTTTTTTTGGTGACTATATCAATTAGAATTTGAGTATAATAATAAATAATTAGAAAAATATTAGGTTTATAAAAATAAATAAATGAAAAAAAAATTAAAGGTATATTGTTTTTCTACAAACCCTAACCTCTATTATCTAAACAAAGCAACACATTAAAATCAATCACAAGAACAGAAGCTAGCATCAAGTATTCAAAGTGATGAGTGTTTACCTTACCAGAATCGAAAAATGAAGAAACCCCAAATAGCACGTCTTACTCTTCCTCCTCCCTCCGTTCAAGAGTGCTGCAGCGACAGAGAAGACTTCACACTCAAACGATGAAGGCTTGGGAAGAATGATGCTTCGATTGGGGTTGGCAGGGACTTGGAATCGCCACTGCCTCCTTCGCCTTTTCTTTCGCGCCAAACTTGAACTCCCCTTTCACTCTTCTAAAATCTAATGTTTCAAAAGAAAGGAGTAGAGACTATAGAGTAAGATAACAAATTTCTTTTTTGGAAATAGTTAAACGGGTAAAGTCATATTATTTGGGGTAAATCCTAATTTCCTTCATAATATTTAAATCATTCTATATTTATCTCAAATGTTTTATTTAGTCCTATTTTAATCTCTTGGTCAAAACAAAAAATTTTTATTGAAAAAATATAAATAGTAAGAACAATATTAATACTTAATCTAAATTTTAGGAACTAAAATAATAATTTATATTTAATTTTTAAAATAAAATAAATTAGTGCCCTGATGGAAACTCAAGTGTCAGTTACTAGTTAGCATGAGGCCTCTTACATATTCATATCCAGTTAGGCTGATTTATTTATCAAAGAAAAAACACTGAAATATGAATATAAAGGCTGATTTGTTTGTCAAAGAAAAAACACTGAAATATGAATATAAATACATAAAATTTTATTTGGCAGCTGAAATATAAATAGAAATTATGAATAGAATTTTGTGTTTTGGGATATTAAATTAGTGTATTTTGTGTCCATCTTAATTTAATCGATATGAAAATACTAAACAAAGACATTTTTTTTTATTTTCACTATTAACTATTCATAATTATATTTATTATTTTATTCTTCTTTCGAAATTTTATATTAGGAAAAAAATTAAGATAAATTAAATTTTTTTATTGTTTGTCTTATGTTATATCTAATTTATCATCAAACAAAATACAAGAACACTATTTTTTATATTTTATTGTATTTTATTTTGTCTTTAAAATTTTATCTTATCTTATCTCTAAAAACAAAAGAAGTCTTAGGTGCATCGATGATCAAATGCATATTTAAGTTTTTCGTCAAATAAATTCAATTAAGTTAATTTAACTTTTACAAAAATCATTTTCATCACTCTCACTCATTTAATCATCTAAGTTTTATTTTATTGTCAAACTTGATTGACAAAATAACGTATATTTATAATATTTATTAATATTATATTAAAATTATTCAAAAAATAGTTTCTAACATTTAAGAATTAAAAAGTTTATGTTATTATGCTATTAAAATATACTATAGCACAATATAAAGGAGTAATATTAGGGAACCAACGTTAGGGGACCAATAGGAAGCCAACGAGTGTAATTAAGAAAATAATGGGTGGTAAAAAAAGAAAGAAAAAAAATAAAAAAAGATATTAACTACCTATTGTTGTTGGATGATATAGTTAGTTTACTTCTAGAAACTTCTTCTGTTAGTTATAATTTATAAATTAAGTTAGTAAGTGACAGTTGGTGACAACTCAGCAGAAGTTAGTTACAATTATTCCCATATCTCTCGGTACGTAGTTGTGTATATATATTATATAGATGATAGTTGTGTAAAATCATTTCTAATATGAGAAATTCAGTTTTCTCCCAATTCTGCTTTCTCATGATTTTGCTATCTTCAGACTAGCTCTAGATCATGAAGTTTAACATGGTACGATGAGCATGGAGAAGCTAAGAGATTGAGCATCTGCATTCATCGTTACATTGCAAAGTTCAGAAATTGATGAATTGGAACAGCGACATTTGCTGAAAAATTCTTCTTCTTCTCCTCCTAATTCTACTTCTTTCCGATCTTCTTCATCTCTTTTTCTCTTTGCTTCACGTTCAAACTCGCACAATAGAGTTGATGAGAGTTGCTTTGATTCATCTCTGAATTCAGTCTACAAGTGGTGAATCAAAGGCTCCGATCACGAGATTGAACGAGAAAGGTCCCTAATATTGGCTACCAAGACTTTTTCATATAGGTAAATCCATAAAACATTGATGGGTACAACATCAGTGGTTATTTAAAAGTGTTTAAAAGAAGAACAATGTTATAAAATCAACATCAGGGAGCCTAATAGAGAGTCAATAATTAAGTTATTATCCAAAATTTATATGAGTTATCATCCGTAACTTATATATTAATAATTAAATTATCATCCAAAATTCATATAAATTATCATCCATAACTCATATTGGCTCTCTATTAATCATAATATATTGAGTCCCTAGTCTTTTTCTTAAAAGAAATGTGAGGAGTTAACACTTTAATTTTAAATAATAATAATAACAACAACAACAATAATAATAATAGCTTTAGTTTATATTGAAGCGTAATGAATAATTTTATGAAGATATTTTTACGTAAATAATCTATACAAGAATGAAACTTTATTTTTTCATTATTTTTTCGAAAAGTTTTCCGATATACCGGTTTATTGGTATACTGTAATCTTTAACCGTTGATTTTGATTAAAAAAATTTAAAATATAAATATAAATCAAAATCAATGATTACAGATTACAGATATACCGATAAACCAATATACCTGAAAACCTTCCTATTTTTTCTCTTGAACATAATTACTAAAGATTTTAGCTTGGAAGCTAGTCTACAATATAATTTTACTATTTCCAACTACAAAAGATTTCACGATAAACACTTGTAATAGTAAAATATATAAAAATAAATTTATGTATACTGTTGTACATACCTGTATACATCATTTAGTAACATGAAAAAATATAAATATTAGATGTATACAATGATACATCAGTATTACCGAATATATAAATTCAATGTGAAAACCATCAACAAATTGGCACACTTTTTATTTTGTATCTTGTACTACCCAACAAATTGGTGTGCGTGTGTTTGCAAGCAAAAGAATGTTACATTTGAATTGATTTTAATCGGGAAAATTGAATCGTGAATTAATATTTATTTTTGGATTATAACACAGTGAAAATCAAATTGACTTTAGAATTTTGCGAGAGAGGATGCTGGTGGTCATAGCTTGTTTGGTTGGGAGGTATGAGAGAATGTCGCAAAGGATTGAGTCTGGTAGGGAACCGATTCTATCCACGTTGATGGTTTGGCCTTTCTCAATTTTTTCACTAGAGAGGATTAGGGTTAATGTTAGAGATCAGATAATGAGGAAAATGAAAGAAGCAATGAATCAAATATGAATAATATAAGTACAAGAAAGAAGAGGTGTACCGACGGTGCCATCGATGGTGTCTAGAACAGAGGGAGCTGCCGGACATGGTGGTGAGTTTGGATGGAAGGAGTAGCAACAGCAGCTGTATTTAATATTTATAATGAGAATGAATGAATGATAGAAGAGAGGGAAGACGGGAAGACTAAATTATAAGGAACTGGCAAGTAAAAAGTCGCTTGCCATATCGATTATTTGAGTCAGTCACCAATTTAATATTTTTTGGAAAAGTCACTCACCATTTTATTTTATTTTAGGAAAAAATATCAAAATTATCTACAAAGCATTCGGTCACTCATAAAATAACCCATGAAAAAAACGAGTTTTTTACTAATAAAAAATGATTTTATATGATAAAACTATACAAACATCATTAACAGTATTGATTTTAGATGGTATTTTAAGTAATTTTATCATACAAAATTCATCTTTTATGGATAAAAAATTCATTTTTTTTATTAGTAATTTTTTCGGTGTTCGAATCTTTTGTGTAGTTTTAGTATTTTTTCTTGATTTTATAATAATATAAAGTAATCAATAATTCTTATTTGCAAATTTTAATTGTTATTATATTTCATTACTCTGGTAACCTATCACATGTTACTCGTTAATATTATCCTTGGGACTTACAAAATTGGTACAACAAATTGGCACATTTTTATTTTGAAAATTTAAAACTTTACCATTTGCTAGCTAGTAATTAGTAAACGCAATCTTTTTTTTTTTTCGGGGAAGGGGATGGTGTTATTAACTTATTGTATTTTTTTTGGGTGACTATTAACTTATTGTATAAGCAAGTATTTTTATTGGTGACGGCTTTAGATGGAATATTGGTGATGCGAATCAATCTCTTTGGCATGAAGCTTGGTCTCCTTTTGGTAAGATTGGTGAGCTTCTTAACTTTGTCCATATATGTGATTTAGATTTGCAAGTTAAGGATATCATGTTCAATGACCAATGGAAATTTGTTCACTTAGCCACTCCGGTTCCAATTCCTTTTTTGGATTGGATTCGAAATTCTGTTATACCGGATTGTAATAATTTTGGCATAGGGTGGCGTTGGTGGTCTTCGGGATCAAAAACATATAGTACTAAAAGTGCTTATCTCTGGCTTGCAAAAAGAAAATTTCATTGTGATGAAAACTTAAATTGGAGTTGGATTTGGAAGCTTCCAATTGCTGAGAAAATGAAAATGTTAATTTAGTTGGCTCTTTTTGATGCTTTGCCTACTAATAGCTTTTGAAAAAATCGGCACCTTTCTATCTCTGATGTTTGCTCCAGATGTAATTCTGCCCCTAAGTCTGTTTTACATTGTTTGGTTGATTGTGCTGCTGCCTGGGATGTGTGAACTATTCTTGATCCTGCTGTTTTACCCGCGACTGCTTCAGCCTCCTTCCATGAGTGGATTAAAAGTGTCTTGAGGGGTAGAGAGTGCATTGTAGTTGCTGGTTTGTGGTGGATTTGGAAGAGTCGTTGTTCCTCTATTTTTCATCCCGATAATGCTTAGTCGGCTACCAAAGTTGCTTTTCTAGCAAAACACTCTGCTGCAGAATTTGTTAGCCTTAATCTTTATAAGAATTCTTTCTCTTTTGTTGAGAATAACAAGTTTTGGAAACCTCCTCCCATAAATGTGGTGAAACTGAACTGTGATGCTAGTCTTATAGTTGATCAAAATCTGGCTAGATTTGGTTGCATCCTTCGAAACTCAGATGATACTATCTTAAAAGCTTGCATTGGTAACATACCTCCTTCGAGGATCTTCCGTTGTGAATTATTTGCAGTTTGAAGGGGATTAATGATGGCTTGGAAATGTGGTCATAAGGAAATTATTTATGTAATTGATTCCCTTGAGATATTTCTTTATTTACACAATAATTCTGATTTTCTTCATGGGAGTGATCAAGACCTAACTTACAAGATTCAGGAGCTCCACGCAAGGGATTGGATAGTTTTCTTCAAGCATTCTCCAAGCGAAGCTAATGTCGCTGCTGATTAATTCGCCAAATGAGGAGCTTGCAATTCTATAGAATATGCTCAATGGTTCTCCCCGAGCAGTGAACTTTTTGATATTCTCGTTGCTGACTTAAGCTAGTTGTTTCTTCCTTTTTCTTAGATTGATGTCTAGAGACAACAAAAAAAATATTTTTATTTTCATTTTCATATATCTTATATTATACAAAATTCTACCATTACTTCCATGATCATCACAGTCAACACCATGAATAGAGTGCGCGCGTGTGTGTGTTTTTTTTTGGGACTTTGAGTATGTTTGTATGAAAGTAAAAAAATGTCAAAATTGAATTGATTTTAATTCGAATAAATTGAATTGTGAATTAATTTAAGAACTAATTCTTATATTTGGATTATAAACCAATCAAAATTAATTTTACTTTATAATTTTAATCATACACAAATTGCTTAAAAGGTTTATGAGTAGTTTATAGCTTAAAAGGTTCTAAACTATTTTCTAAGGTTAACTAAATTTATCATTCTAATATTGTCATGATTGATTGAATGAATATACATAAAATTATTTTGGGTCTAACTAACTTTTGAACTAGTGTAAAAGCATTGCAATAGTGAAAACCAAAAAATCGGAATTGGTGGTAGTGCCTAATCTCTGTGTTTGTGCTATACAATTCATTGCTAGAAGAAGAAAAAAAAATCACTTTTCCGCAAAATCATGACATATAGTCCTAATTAACCATTCATATTTTTACATCGCAATATAACAAAAAGAATCCAACTTAAAATAGAAAAAAAAATAACATTGAACAGTAGATATCGTCAAACGATTAAAATAATATGCAATGTTAGTCTTAACTTCCCAGCTGCCTCAAACACCAGAAATTCTTACACAATATGCCATATAGTACTTTAATCTAGTGACATAGTTAAGTAGCTGCTAACATGATTTGTGAACATAGATAGGTACATAACCCTAAAAGAAGGAAAAGTTTGGCAGTTGCCCCTGAGTGTAGAGTTGTCATCAAGCTGCATCACAATTCACAAATCCATATATTCAACAGCTTATGCAATGCAAAGCATTAAACGGCATATATAAAATTCCAAGGATGAGGAACCAAAAAATAAATAAATAAAGGATGAACCAGAGAATTGAAAATACTTGTCTGTATCAAAGTTCACAAATCCAAACCACCTAAAATGTTCAAGTGCATATCTCATCTTTTCTCAAGGAACAGGGAACCAAACACATTTATTCAGAAATCATTATCAATGTATTGCATAATCCTGTCATATTCATAAAAAATAGTCTGAATTGATAGTGCCTGATCATCATGTGCTACAAACTCTAAAGATCAAGAGTTCCCTAGATTCCAACCCATACTCAGAAAATCATTTTTCAGCAAATCATGGCTTTTAGTCTTAACCATGCACATTTTACACATCACACACACACAAAGACAAAACCTTTCAAAGTATGAACCAGAAAAATGAAAACACTTGTCAATATCAGAGTTAGCAAATCCAATCCCCTATATAACAAATCGATGTGTAATAGGCACGTGGGGGCACATGCCCCCACTTAACTCATTTTTTTTTTCTTTCTCTTCTTCCCTTCCCCGACTCCTTCACTTCTCTGTCTCATTTCTCTCTTTTCATTACCTCCATTCCTCTTCTTTCTAACTCTCATTTCATTCTCATCATTAATCATTCACAACCTCACACCCACCCACAATTCATACTACATTTAATCTTATTATTCA
>JASCZI010272645.1:2218-25270 GCA_036250425.1 Stylosanthes scabra | reverse complement strand
CTGCAACCTTTGCTGTCAAATTTTCATCTAATAAGATGTTAGTGGATTTCACATCTCTGTGGATTATTGGAGGGTTGGCAAGTTCATGAAGGTAAGCGAGTCCTCTGGCCGAGCCAAGGGCGATGCGAAGTCTCCTCTTCCAATCAAGATGAATGTCAGATCTTCCTGCAACTCGAGGTGAAAACAGAAAACATGATTTTCTTGTTTTTTTTTTTCTTTACAGAGTCTCGACAATAGAAAATACTGAAAATGAAAACACAAATCAATCGGGTTAAGTCCGGAAACTAACCTGACAAACTCTCTCTAAGTGTTCCATTGGGCATGAACTCATAGACCAACATCTGCTCTCCTTGTTCGAAGCAAAATCCGACGAGGCCAACGAGGTTCTTGTGATGAACTCTCGAAAGCAACTCGATTTCAGTCTTGAACTCTATGCCTCCTTGCATTGATCCTTGCTGAGCTCGCTTGATCGCGACGATTTTTCCATCAGGAAGCACCCCTTTGTACACCTGAATCCATAATCCAAACCGAATCAACACACATTCACTAGAACAAAAAAGGAAAAACAACAAAATCATTACCTTGCCATAACCACCAAAGCCTAACTCATTGCTTTCAGAGAAATTACTAGTGCTCTTTTTTAGTTCATCATAGGAGAACCATCTTGCACCCTTTAATTGAGGTGCACCTCCACTATCCTTGCCACTTGGTGCCCAAGATGCTGGTACACGTAGATTAATTCACATTAGATAACATAACATAAACAAGAGTTTAAGTAAAACCAAATAAGGAAAATGAATTACCAAAAGGTCTGCTTAATCCTATGGCTCGCTCCGCGCGCTTCTTTTGGAGGATTGCATATGCTGCCAAAGCTATGAGGCTCAGAAACAGAACTGATGAGCCAACTGATATACCAACAATGGCACCAGTGCTAAGAGGGTTTCCTTTGTGGGAATCTGAAATAAAATTCCATATCAGTTGCATTTGTCACTTTAATTCGTACTTTGTTTCGGTAGCAAGTAAAGATTCTTTCTTATCCCGGCTATAACTGAAATTAGTCCTCGAAATTTCAAGGTTACATTCCATGATCCACTTTATTTTTGTCACGAAAAGGACCGAAGTGAATCACGAATGAAGTGTAGCTTCAAGAACAAGTTTGCTATTTTTTGAAAGGTGGAAACTCACATACAGTTAACTTCATGTGAAGTTGATACTTTACTACCGTTAGATGACAATCTAGTTAAATATTTCAAATCATCCAACGCTTTTAACAAGTAACTTTATGTGAAGTCGACTGCATCTGAGTATTCCCCTTTTTGAAATCTCGAGGACCAATTCGAATCAACCTTTGTAACATGTTTCTATGTGTACCTGGGAAAGCATAAGGGAATGCAATGAAGTAATAAGGTCCAAACTCCTTAGGAGGCTTATAAGTTTGATTGGTCAAATCAAACCCAATTCTTTGAACCTCAGTCCTATTGAAATATTGTCCTGATGGAGGGAACAAAGCTAGCTGCACTTGAAGATAGTCATCACTATTGAAGAAAGGGTTTTGCAAAGAAACTGAGCCAGGTGTTAGATCCAACTTCACCCACAAACTCATCTCAAGTGAATGGAAAATGTTAACATTTGAGAGCTCTCTAAACAAGGGACCTCTGAAGTACAACATCCCTTCATAAGGATATGCACATTCACAGCTTTGAGGGCTAAGCTTTTGATCCGGCGGGCAAGATTTGCCGCCGCAATTCGCCAAGCTTGTAGAGTAAGGCTTCTTCGGCTGCTGCTGAAGTTGACAGTAGTTTGTGTTTGAGAGAACACTGCACACTGGATTTCCTATGAGGCTGTCAAATAAATGCAAGAAGAAGAGATTCTCAGATTTTTCATATCAGAAAAATTAGTTTAAACAGTTATAACCAACTTGCTAAACCATACATCAATGTGTTTTTGTATTGCGAACGGAACGTTACTGAGGAAATCTGGTTGTCTTGCAAATCAACAAGCTGCAATTGGGGACAAATGTTGTCACCCAAATCTAGTGTATTGTTCAATCCATTGTTCCTTAGTTTCCTGAAATGCAAGTAATTATCAATTACCATTCCATTAGGGTAACTTGTAGTCTAAGAAACCAGAAAAAAAGGAACTTACACTTGTTGAATTTGAGGAATGCTGAAGAGCTTAGATGGAAGAGGACCTTCCAAGGATCCAAACTCCATAACACTTCAAAAAAAAATGTAGCAGATACATTAGTTTTTCGATTTGTTGGCTTGTCCGAATCGATTGTTACTTTGAAAACGAAGTTTGTTATCTGTAAGGACTTACAGAGTGGTGAGTGATGGTAGAGACGAGAACCAAATCGGCGGTTCGGATGGATCAAAAGAGTTGTTACTAAGATCCCTACACAAGATCATAATTTGATCAACATCATTAAGTAAGATTAGTATCATATTAGAGGAAAAATTGTAACTAATTTCTTACACATAGTTGAGGGTATCCATGTGACTTAAGTCTGGCAAAGGACCTTTCAAATTATTGTGTGCTAAATTCCTGAAAGATAACAAAACAACATTATTATGATCATGATCACTAAGGTTATTATAAAATGATCTTCATATATGAATATAAGTAAGTGCGTGCTCACAATTCATTGATGTTTGTAAGGTTATTGAGATTTGTAGGAACCTCTCCTGTCAGAGAATTTCTATCAAGTCGACTGTTACAGATTCAAATTATGACAAAGGGAAAATGTCAGATAAATTTTAAGATCTTCTAAGAACTAAAATTGAATGGTAAAGTATATTTTTTGTCCCTAAAGTTTGTTAAAAATTTTGAAAATACCCTCAAATTTTATTTTATTTTAATTTTGTCCCAAAAGTTTTCGATTTGCATCAAATATACCTTGATAGCTAAATCTTCAAGAATTTTACGACAAATTCAACAATAATATTTGACAATTAAGAGTCAATGACATAATTTTATACTTGACTTGCTTGTATTAAAGGTTGTTCTTGCGAAGTTATTGTTAAATTTTTCTCGCATTTCTTGAAAAATTAACTGTCAGGGTATATTTGATGCAAATCGAAAACTTCTAAGGCAAAATTGAAACAAAATAAAACTTAAGAGTATTTTTGAAACTTTTCGCAAAAATTTAAGGACAAAATATATACTTTACCCAAAATTAAAATACGAGGCAGTTACTTACAGAACCTCAAGTGTCTGAACTAGTCCTAATGTTGTTGGTATAGTTCCAGATAAATTATTCCCATCAAATAATCTGCAAGGAAGAAAGAAAAAAAAAAGTTAATTAAAAATGATACAATAGATGAAATCACAAGCTAAAAAAACATTTATATACATATGAACTTACATGTGTATCAGTACCATGTCAGAGCTGAAAAGTTTGGGGGAAATGGTACCTGAAAGCTTGTTCTTATTGAAATGGCTGCATTAATTCAAACCAGTTACTATATTATTCAATACAGAAAGAAAGAAACTAAATAGAAGAAATGAATGAAAAATGTTACTGACAAGTGCTTAGCCTTTAGAAGAAGGTCTAAACCAGGGGTGGTGGAGGTTGAAACTGGAATAGGGCCTGTGAGTTCATTATCTGCTAAATCCAACCAATAAAGTTTGGAGAGTTTTCCCAATGAAGCTGGTATTTTCCCAGTGAAGTTGTTTGAGTTTAAGGCCCTGTGTATTCAATCACATCTAAATTAGTCGGCTAATTTACCTGATTGTCATTGTTTGAAAAATTATTTCCCAAAATGCCACTGTTTTCAAACTTTTTACCCACTTGCTATCTTTTTGAGAAATAGTTTTTCAAATTAGTTCATAACGAATTTTTTTTCGGACAAATTGCTCCTAATAAATTTTACTATGAGACAATTCGGTTAAAAAGATACCATTATAAAATAAAGGGTCCTCTTCGAAACGATGGAAGGACTAATTTGTCTGATGAAAGTGACTTTTGAAGAGAAAAATATTAAATTTGGAATTTTTTCGGAACCAATTTGAGTGTTTACTCGAAATACAAAAAAAAAAAAAATACAAGATTTGTTCTTACAAGAAAGATAGCTCTGAAAGATTTCCCAATGCATCTGGAATGCTGCCACTGAAGCTGCAACCAGCCAAGATGCTGATACAAATTTAAGAAAGGTATTAGTATGCAATTTTTTTTTTTTTTTGAACATAAGGAAAATTGGATCTTGCTTGTTTCTTAAGGAACCTTACAGGATATTCAGGTTGCTTAGTTCTCCTATTTGTGGAGATAGAGGACCTGTTAAACCCTTGTTGAATGACAAGTCCCTACAAGTTCAATAATATAGTTAGCATAAAACATGCATGGGCAAAGTTTTTGTAAAGTACCATGAAAGATCATGCCACTTTGTTAATTATGTAACCATTCATGTGTATTTGCCTAATAGCTTAAACTTTTAGGCCATATAGTTTCATGGCATGGTATTAACGTTTTTATGATCTTAGGTTGCCTTTTTTCTAGAGACAGAACAAGACAGAACACTGAAAAATACACAAAAATTAATGTTATTGGTGATAAATTGAATGAGATAGGATAAATAATAAAAAGTCTAATTTATCTTTTTTTTTCCTCGCACAAAATTTAGAAAGAAAAATAAAATGGTAAGATATATGATTATGAATAATTAATAATTACAATTAAAGGAAAATAAATGTTATGTTTTCACTGAGTGTTTCCGTGATTTTATTGTTAAAATGGACGCAAAATACACTAATTTAATATTGCAGGACACAATATCTCTGTTCATGTCTCGTTTGCCAAACATGATTTTATGTCTTTGTATACATGTCTACGAATTCAAACGCAGCTAGCTTTTAAGTAACAAGAAAGAGAAATGATATTGATGCTTACAAGGATCTGAGTTCTGTTAGTCCACCAATGTCTCCACTTAGTTTACCTTTGAGGCCCATGGTTGAAAGTCCCCTGCACATTCAAAATGCAAGAAAGATAATAATAATAATAATAATATAAAGGTTGATGAAATTAACATGGCTTGATTAATTGATAGTAAATAATAATTACAATGAGGTAACCCTTGATTTGTTGCAGGTAACTCCTTCCCATGGTGCTCCACAAGGGTCATCTGATTTATCCCAGCTTGGTGGTGTATTTACCCATATATCCTTCAAAGATCTGAGTACAGCAGCTGCACCAAACACATTTTATAAACAAACTAAGTAACTAATTTTATTACTAATTATAACAAGTCTTACATCTACGAATGATATAGATTCTTAAAAGTATATAAAAATGCGTTTGGTAACAGTGAGAATGAATTTATGATATTAACCAAACACAATAACAAGCTTAAGCTTAATTTGCAGAATTTATGATACCAACCAACCAAAAATAGATCAAGAAAAGTTCTTCACCACAAAAACTCAATGATGGTGAATTAACTTCTTTTAACAAAATATGATATGATAGAATAATGTGTTAATTAATTAGCAATTGACTTCAAAAAAGATCAGCTTCAATGGAATTGAATTCAGAAATTTAATGTATTAAATGAACAAAATATTTGGTATATATATTGAAGTTACCTTCTAAAGTAGATCAAGCTTAGACTAAAGCTAATAAACATAATTAACAAAGTCAAATAATTAACACTCCAAATCAAGATTAGCTATATGAGAAAGAAAATGATCTAGAATAATCAAGATTAGCACATTACCATCTTGAGGATCTGTATAAGAAGAAATGAGATGAATCTCAGCCCACAAAATTCCCAAACAGAGGAACATTGCCAGCATCTTATTAGGAAGAGACATAGCTCTCACCATTTTTCAACACTTATTTCTTCTTCTTCTTCTTCAAATATGTGTGCTTCAGAATATCATTGCATGTTTAACATGGCAAGAGAAGAATGAAGAGAGGGAGAGAAGAATGAAGCATTATTTGAAAAAGAAAGAGAAAAGAGAAATAATGAAATAATAAATAAAGGGCATGAAGATGGAATTGAATTGGTTCAAATTCTATTGATATTTTTCTTGTCTTAGAAGCTAATCAAAGTGTTGCCACTACCTCTAACAACATCATAGTCTTTTTCTCACATACTTCTACCTTTTTCTTCTTCTTGTTGTTGTAATAATAATAATGATTATAAAATTGACACTTATTCCGTTACCTTCACTCTTCGTTATTCATCACTAGTAGTAGTGAGCCTTCAAAACGGAATAACACTACTACTTTGACCTTTATCTTCATAGACATATATATACTATCTTGTCATTATTTTAGAAATACTTACATGTTTCTCAAACATAACACTCACTCTTATTTAAATATGTATAACTTTTTAGGTAATTTAATACTTTTAATCGTGAATCTTAATTACAAAATTATCATAAAATATGTATATGATTAAAATACAGTATATCTGAAATGTTTTCTAATTTTTAAATATCATAATTCAAAATACATTATCATAATATCTAAGAGTAATCTTAAAAATATAATCATTTATATATACTTTTTATTATCTTCAACTTAAAAAAAAGTTGGTTTTATAGCATGAAACTGAATCTTCTTTAATAATAATAATAATAATAATAATAATAATAAATATAGAGTTCAATTATTAGATAAAGATTTTGATTATTATAAGATAATTGTTTCTACAAAGGTGATTATTTTATTAAATAATATATAAAATGACATATTATAATATTTAATAACTTATTTTTGTGTTTATAATTTTTTAATAATTTAATTTTTATAAAAAAATTTACACATATAATTAATTATATATTAACATATCAATAAAAATAATTAATTTTTAAATTTATTACTTTAAAAATTATCAAAGTACACAAATTTAATTAGATAAATATGAAAAACTCTTTAGCATGCATCAAAATTAAAATTTCTTTAACATATATCAAAATAAACATACTTTTAAAAAAATGCAAGAATTTCGGATCACTCTTTTGAGATCGTGAGAAACACTAAGAAATATCTTAGCATCTATGGCTAGAAGGCATTGGTTAAGTGGATAAGTGCGTAGTTAATGACATTAGTTAGGTAGGTGGTGACATGGTCCCACATAACTAATGTTCTTCTCATAGATCTGCATCAAAGAAGTGTATACAAAGTTTATTAGATAATTACTCAAATAATTTAAAATTATTTGTGTAATTGTGACTTCACTTTACTCATAATATAGCTAGGTACCCACTTTCTTTCTTTTAATTTCTTTTTCGTCTTTCATGTATGTGAGTTTACTTTTCTTTTTATGGTATTTTAATCTATAATATCACTCTTTTATTTTTATTTATTTTTTTTTTTTGGACGGTGAATTGGACAACAGTCCTCAATTCTAGGCATACGCACACACACTACACATGCACCCATTTTTCTTCATTTAAACATAGAGGGATTCGATCCATTGTCCTTCAACATGCAACACTTAGGATGTGTTTGTTTGGAGTGAAATTGAAAGGAGGGAGAAGGAAAGGAGAGAAGTGGAAAGGAAAATGATTATTTTCCCTTGTTTGGTTGGAGGAAGAAGTCAAAGAGAAAATAAGAATAATATAAAAAAGCTAGTGGGATCCACTGGAATTTTTTTCACTACCACAATAGACGGAAAGTGAAGGGAGAATATCATATCATCTGATTTGTCCATATTAACCTTTTAATTTTTAACACATTTCAAAATATTTAAGGATAAAATAGTCTTTTTATAATATTACATATTTTTCTTTCTTTTCCATTTTCCTTTCAACCAAACATATCTAATCAAAATAAAAATCCACCCAACTTCATTCCTTTTCCTTCTTTCCTCTTTATTCCCTTTCTCTCTATTTCCTTCCCTCCAACCAAACGAACCTTAGTGGGAGTAATGCTCACCACTTGGGCCACGCCCCAGCTACATCACTCTTTTATTTTAAAATTTGTCTTAGGCTTAAGCTTTAGAAATGTTTTTTTTGATTACAAGTTTTAGAAATATTATTTCAATATTCAAAGAAAAACAAGTTCCGACCAAAAAAAAAAAAAAGAAAACAAGTGGATTTTGTTTTTTTTTTTTGACATCAGATAATTGGTTCAGCCATTTTATTATTTTTTTTTGTACAACGCCATTATTCTTTTGTTGTTGAAAGATCTCTAACATTCTGATTGGAGCCCAATAATTTCATAGTTACATTTAGGCCCAATATATATTATCCCAAAAACACTCCACCCTCTTAAAATATTGTTTTTATTTTTGGTGACTAAAAAAAAACCTTAAATGTTATTTTTTTTGTTGTCTTAAAAACCTTAAATGTTTGATTGTTCATCAATCGTCATTTTAATTTTCTTAATACCAACAAAAAAAAAATTTGATTTTCCTAGGCTAACTATATCATTATAAGCAAATGATATGAAAGTTCTCCTAAATTAATGTAGTTGTCCAAGATAAACATTTTTAGTTTATTGCATTACTAACAATTAATAATTAATGAATGATTATTACAACAACATAGAAATTACACCAAAGTAATTATATGTTTTCATCACATAGTCTTACAAATAATGCAACTTAGTAAACAACAGCATTAACAACAACATAGCTACCAGAAGACTTAAAAAGTACATGATAATAACTTAATTAAAGGACATTATTTTTAATTTAATTTGTTGATAATCATCATGATTAAGGGCATTTATGGATTTGGTGGCGGGTAGTTAGGTTTTTATAGCAAGGGCAAGAATCATGGTGGCCACTGGTGCCTTCAGGAACACACTTGCAAATCTTGCAGCAACTTCCACATGCCCTTTTGCATAGATTTGGTCTTGATGATAATTTGCACCTTCTCTCACATTCCACTCCACAATCTACATTCATATATATAATTATGATGTATTATTATAGAGCAACAGCATAAAGTGTTTTATATGATTACTCCGTCAGATTTATGTGTTTATATAACTTTTTAATTAATAACTTTAAAAATTAGTTATTTTTGTTAATGTAAAAATATACGATTAATTGTCTATGTAAAATTTTTGTATAATGTCATTAAATAAAAATTAAATTAAATATTTATATATATGAAAAAATGGAATAAAACCAAAATTAGAAACCATATATTATATAAATATACCAAGTGTTTTTGGAAGAGGAGTTGGCGTTGGAGCTCCAATATAGGTGGTGCTCATCGTCATCATCTGCATTTGTTAAAAAAAAATGCATTATATATGATATAATCAAATATATCAAAATTGTTAATTAGGTGCATTGTTTATTTAATTCACAGATATAATAACATTATTGCTAGATATAATTAATAACATCCTTAATTAGTAAGACAACATTGTAATTTTGGTTTTCTTTCTTTCTAAAAGAACAAAAAACATACTTGAATCTATCCACTTAACTTCACATTAAGTTTATACTTGAGAACTATCGATAATTTAGTCAAACATATTAAGATTATAATTTCACGTAATATAACTTCACGTAAAGATAACTGAACGTGAGTCTTAGTATTAAAATAAATGTTAATAGATGATTAGAGGAGGAATATATGGTTTACCGTTTGGTGTGCTTGAGCAATGTGAAGAAGGAGAAGAGTGAGAAGAAGTGATGAAGCAATGAGAGTTCTTGAGAATGCCATTAATATGAAACTAAAGTTGATAATAAAGCTATAATAGTAGTGTTAGTGGTGTGTCTAAAGTGAGTGGAAGGTGGAAACTATATATGTAACTTAAATTAAATACTTTGGGACATGAAATGGGAATTAAGATTGTGAGTATTTATAGAGGTGGAAGAAGAGTGAGTGAGATATGATTTTTCAGAGAATAAATAATAAATAAATAAATTAAATTGTATAATGCAAGTTGATGAATTGGATGCAAACAAAGGAGATCATCACTACCTAGAAGGTGCTATTTTGACAGGCTAGTCCAGCAAAGAAAAAGAGAGAACAAACCCTAATTGAGTTGCTTCTCGTTGACCTTCAACCTGTCACATGGATGGATACTAGCAATTTTAAATAAATAAAAAAAATGGATTTATTTTAAGGGGAGAAATTACTATTCTTTAGATTAAATAACTTTTATTAAAAAAAAACACTACTTTACTTAAAAATACTGGCATGATAATAGTAATTTTTTTAAGAAATAAAATTAAGAAGATTAAAAATAATACATACGTACATAAAAAAAAATCAGTCACTAAATTAATCATTACATATTCGTGTATATTTATACATATTAATACATGTATTTTTAACTATATATATTAGTTATTAGAATATTTAAATATGAAATAAATAAATAATCAAAATTCTTTTACAGTAAAATAATAATTTTTTTTTATAAAACACTATATATATATATTTTTATACAACAGGGGATCAATGACTAATTTTTTGTATTACTGAACAATATTTTTTGAATTAGCTTGTGTAAATTAAGTCAAATAGAAAGTGGAAATTCCAATGCAATGCTAGCTACTAGATATATCAACATGATATAGTTTATAATTAATAGTGTTTAGCCCACACTTAGCTTGTTTTTAACAAGAAAGAAAAGAGAGAATATAGGCAGCAACAACTTGGGATTTTATAATGCTAATTGCTAAATGCTAAGCAACAGCATCGTACAACTACATACACACTAACACACATACTTTTTAAGATTTTATGTCTGGATATACAACTCATAAGCATCCAATGTAAGCATAAATATTTTTTTTTTTTGGTGAACTGTTTTAAAAGTTTTTTTGGTGAACTGTAAGCATAAATATTTGTTTTATATATATATAATTTTTTACATGGTATTTATTTAATAAGTTAAGTGTGCAGAAATGATACTCATTTTTAAACACAATAAGAATATCATTACACAATATTTATGGTGAATAAAAATAAAATTTGGCTGAGAGAGGGATAAATCATAGATCTATATTAACAAAGAGCATCATTTATGTACATATTTAACATTTTAAATAAATAATGTGTATTTTTATCCTCGAATAAAAAAATGTATGTACTTTCATTCATTCTTCTTATATATTATGTAAAAATATAACTACAGATACATAATATATTTTCTTTTATTATCTTATTTCTTTTGATAAAACAAGGATGCTGCTTTTTTTTTTAAAAGAAAAAAGGAAAGAAATTGTGTTTTAATAATGTGACATATATAGTTGCTTACATCTAAGTTTGCTGAGCTTCTAATTTATATTGGAATGTATTATAGCCCCAAATTATTTCTTGTAATATAGCGTATATATTGATTTAATTTATGGATTTTACTAACAAAAATATAAAAGTAAAAACCTTTTTCTTATCGGAATAACAAGAATTTTAAGTTTTATTGACATTAAACATTTATAGTAAAAATATAAAAAAAAATTAAATTTTTATTTTTGCACCCTTAACAAATGCTTTAGAAATACTTGTTATATATATTTTTAATTTGTTAAAGGAAATAGATCCTTTCAAGTTTTTTTAGTTAATTGTTAAATGTCAAATGCAGGGTACATCCTGGGTGAAGTGTTGACTGTTGACTAAGGAGTATAGTTCTTTTATTTTAGTTCACTTTGTCTTTACTTCTTCTTAGTACAACTCTTCTTGATCAGTGTTCTTATCGATCTGTATCCTCTTAGTTAATATTTTCCCCAGAAAAAAGATACCCACTGATTTTTATTTGATTTTTTTCTTTTATGTGTTTAATCTTGCTTGCTGAAAACTCAAGTACCTAGGGGCATAAATTAAATGCATACGCATACATCATCATGAAAATACTAAACTTCAATCTTATGACAAAGTATATATTGAGAATTTTTCTTTTTAAAAAATCACTTTGTATCCTCTTACTGAAAACAATTCTATTTAAATAGTTGAGATAGTGTAAGAATAAAAATAACACGGTTTATATATCAAACACTATTATGAAAGATATTCTTTGAGCTTTTGTTGATTTCTTTTATAAGTTTGTTTGTTTGTGTTAGAGTCTTGAGGTCTCAAGAGCATTTTAAGTGTTATTATGAGTTTTGTGTTTATTTTTACTTTTTATCTATAGCTATGAGCATTTTAGATGTTATTATGGGTTTTATTTTAATTTTGGTTTTCATTTGTTTGATGTAAATTTTTCTCCTCCGTTACTGGGGGATTAGACTAGGTCTCAGTCAATACCTCTCGATAGTAGGGATTAGGAGACTGGAGACTGAATTTGAAACTTTAAAAACATTTTTTTACCCAAATACACTTATTTAACATCAAAGTTTTCATTACTAACATTTATTATTCATCTATCAACTTAATTTAATTTCTATCTCTTAGTATCTGTCTTTCAGTAAATTTTAAACCAAACATAATAACAAATTTAATTCAATTTCAGTCTCTTAATCTCAGTTTTCTAGTCTCAGTTCCCCAGTTTCAGTGTTGAGAGACTACTTAAAAGATAAAAAAAAAAATCAAATATTGTTAACCCTTATATAAAAATATATATTTTTTCTTTAATTTTTTTTTAAGGATAAAATTCAAAATATTTTAGGTTTTTTTTTTTTGGATCTGAAATATTTTAGGTTATATATCGAACACTCATAATCAAGGTTTTGAAAACCGGACCGGTCATTGAACCGCTTGAACTAACGGTTAGAAATTTTATAGGTCCAACTGGTTCAACCAAAGGTTCAACCGTTTTATAATAAAATAATATAAAATAAATATAAAGATAAAAATATAATTATATTATCATATAGATCATAAATTGTTTTCTAAATTTAAAATATTAAATCAATCAAAATGTAATAATTTCACTCAAATACAATACACAAAGTCAATATTAAGTATTTTTTATTAAAATAATGACTATTTTAATATTTTTATAATTTATTAATTAGTTTATACATATTATATTATTATATACAAGTACTTATTGAAAAATAAGTGTTTGTATTTTAATTTATAATAAATATTTGGTTAATTTATTTTTATATTAATAATGATGCAAAAAAAAAATATAATTAATATATAAATAAGTCAGTGTAAATTAAATTGAAGATAAAATAAATAAATACAAATAAATTAGAATGAAGTTCTAATATATACATAATTTGCTACTAACATTACTAAATGCATGTGTAGCCTGATGGTACATAAGCATTTTATCTCCCTTAAGAAGAAGGGTTTGAAACTCATGTTTTTCAATTTGGTAAATAGTTTTCTTCTTTTAGAAATAATATATTTAATAATTTCAAGCAAATAACACCAAATGCATCTGTAGCCTGACGGCACTAAAGCGTTTTGTCTGCCTTGAAGAAAAGGGTTTGAGACCCATGATCTACATTTTGGGGAATAATTTTCTTCTTGGAGAGAAAACCGGCCGGGTTTCGGTCAGTCCGATCGAATGGTTTCTGGCCGGTTCACTGATTCGAATCCGGTTTTCAACATGACGGTTATCATTGCTGATCCGGACTGTGACCATGGCCGGTTCACGGTTTAACCGGTTCAACCGGCCGGTCCGGTCCGGTTTAAGAACTATGCTCTTAACAAGAGTAAACACAACTGAATAGGCCTAACATAACACCAAACATTATTCACGATGGAATCTATGCCTAACAAAATAAAGAATGTTTTTGTTTTGGACAGGAACCCAAGAGTTCAAAAGCCCAAATAAAAAGTAATAATACAAGTTATAATAAATATATAAATTGTATGAGGCCCAACTAAGGTCCAATAAAGAGGGGCTACAAGGAAATGCCGGGAATGCACATATCTTTTATTCAACCAAACTCAATTAAGCATTTTTTAATTCATTCTCACAAAAAAATAATCTAAATATTAATAAATTTATGAATTCAATTATTATTATTATGACGGAAAATCAATAGATTTATTAATTAATCTGTTCTTTTTTAATCTTCTTTATAATTTATATTGTGCTTATTTATCTGCCTTTTTTTCATATTTGTTCATAAATTTTATATTTTTTGTTGTTCAGTATTTGGTATAATAACAGTAGTATGAAAGCAATATTATTAGAAAGTTCTTACGTAGATAATAATTAACTCATCATTTAAAATTAAAAAATTATTATCTAAAATTAAAAAATGTTATCATCGAAATAAAATAAAAATAATTATCTCAGAATATATGAGTTATCATCTATAATTTATCTACTATTATTATTAAGTGCATTGGCTCTCAAATATATTGACTCTTAAAATTTTTTCGAAAAAGAAAAGTTTAGGGAGCTAATGATTCAGGTAACCAATGGTGATCAACTAAAACTCTAATACGAGAAAAAAAAATGAGAAGGCTAAGTGAATACATAATCTTGGATGACCATTTTTTATCTTTTTAAATGATTATTTTTATCAATTTTAAATGAGCAATTATTTATATTGATTCCCATTCATCACTAAGTATTTGATTCCTTATCATAGATTCATAGTTGTTATGAAAATATTTATTTATATAATATAATGACTAATTAGTTTGGACCTCTGGCCCCGCTTTCCAATAAAAATAAAAAAACTAATTAATTAAATTTGCGAATTTGTGATGAAACCGAAACTACCATGACACTCCTTCAAAATAATAATGCAACTATATAAACACCAGAAACCCCATCTTCAATTCACATCTCACACAACAATAAAAAATCACTCCCCATTCAAAAAATACAGAGTCTCACTCACTCATAATACAAACCAAAATTTTGATGAAAAAAAAAAAAACCAAAATCACCATTAATACCATAATATGGCACCGAAAAAAACCCTCACATATTTGGCTGAGCAAAAAACCCTTGAATCCAGCTTTGTAAGAGATGAAGATGAGAGCCCGAAAGTTACCTACAACCAATTCAGGGACGAGATTCCAGTCATATCACTAGCTGGAATCAACGACACTGACGGTCGTAGGGCTGAGATATGCAAGCAAATCGTCGAGGCATGCAAGGATTGGAGAATATTTCAGGTCGTGGATCATGATGTGGATACCAAGCTCATATCGGATATGACACGTCTCGCTAAGGAGTTTTTCCTGGTGGCAAGAAGGGTGGTTTCATTGTCTCCGGCCATCTCCAAGTGAAATCTTCTACTACTTTTTCTTTCTTTATTTTCTTTTAATAGTAATAATAAGTGCCTAAAATTTATTAGATCATAAATGACACCATTTAATAATAAATAATTTTATTTACACATTAAAATATTAAAATCAACCATCATATAAATGTATAACACATATTAAAATATAAAATATATGTGTAGTTTAATTTATATTTTATATTTTAATATGTATTATATATAATGATTAATTTTGGTGTACTCATCGAATAACTCTAGAATAATGTTGTCGACAGTATACAATTAATGGGCTCTATGTGGACACTAAATTTAATTTAATAATGAAAAGTAAAAATAAAATAAGAATGGTATCATAGAGTATAATAATTCAGTGTCAAAATAAAAATATATTTTTTTAAAGAAAAGCCTAACATAATGCTTAAGTTTTCAATTTTTTTTTTTGGACTTGGCTTAAGTTTTCATTTAAAGAACCCAAATATATATCAATGATAAACATGAAAAATATATTGTCAGCTTAAAACGAATGTTTGTAAAGTCTCTCCAAATTTTCTCTAAATAAAAAATTATATTGAATTATGGACAAAGACAATATTTCTCGTAACGAAGGTTGAATATGACCGACAATGATAGATATATATTCATATGTAATTATTTTTATACATTTGTTTTATGATTTTTTTTACTTATATTTATATTTTTTATATTATAAATAAAATATACGTAGCTATATAATAATACATTAGTATTACGGTATCCATATATATGCATTTAAATATTTTGGTATGAATATAGTAAAATAAAATTTATTACAGGTCAAATACAAATCCTTGTTAGTCATGTCACCACGGCTGTGAAATAGAAAATATTATCTTTTGTTGTGATATCGAATATATTTGACCATCAATTTTTTCAACATTAATTTTGATACTATACTTTTAATTATATCGATTTGTAAGATTTATATGTATAAATAACATTATTTAATCTATAAAACGTAATAATTCAGGGAGAACCAGTTCAAGATTGGAGGGGGGATGATGTGTTTTTTTCCTATCCAATTTGCAATCGGGACTAATAGAAGTGACGAAAGAGTACGCCGAGAACCTCATGGAGCTCGAGCTCCTTGAGATTCCCTCAGACATGGGGTTAGAGAAAGAAGCACTCACAAAAGCATGTGTGGACATGGACCAAAAAGTTGTGGTGAATTATTACCCAAAATGCCCTCAACCCGATCTCACACTTGGACTGAAGAGACACACAGATCCTGGCACCATCACACTCCTTCTTCAAGATCAAGTTGGTGGTCTTCAAGCTACAAGGGATAGACTTGGGTCACTGTTCAGCCTGTGGAAGGTGCCTTTGTTGTCAATCTTGGAGATCATGGCCATGTGAGTATACAATCTCTTTTTTTTTTTTGTGTACAAATATTTTTCATAATTTAAATTTTTTGTATTAGACTTTATTATTTTTGTACTCCAAATTTATTTGTTAAATTTTATTATTTTTGAACTTGACATATAAGCCTAATAGATGTGAAAATACTTTACGAATGCATAAATACAACGACACCTAACATTTCCTATGGATCTTTTGATTTTTTTTTTCAAAAATAAATTTTGATAAAATAGTCTTTTGAAAGAAGAAAATTATAGTTTGACTTTGACTTTCCAAACATAATCTCATTTAATAAAATGAAACAAATATAGGAGCATATATTAAAATGAATTCAGAGATAAAATATTGATTCAATTATTTGTAATTTGATAATTTAAATTTTATTATATTTTTATATTTTATATAGTTATCTTTGATATATAGTTAAAAAGTAATTATTAAATCAAACACTTATATAAAATAATTATTAAAATATATAATTTATATAAAAAGTAACTTAATTATAATATATATATATATAATTTTTTTAATTTTACATAAAATCTCTGTTTTTCTTTTTAGTAACTGCAAACAAAATAACCTAGAAGTTGGTAAGTGCCATTCGGATTGAAATTGGAAAATTAAAATTTAGTATTATGTTTGTTAATGAGAATTGGAATTAAATTTTCAGTTTGAGTTCCAAAAATTTCAGTATTTTCACTACCTTCAGTTATAAGAAACTGAAGAACTGAGACTGATACTGAAACTTTAATAATTTTTTTATTTAAATATCCTCATGCAACATTAAAGTTTTCAATATTAACATTTATTTATTCTCTACCAACTTAATTTAATCTCTATCTCTCAATCTCTGCCTCTTACTAAATTTTAAATTAAACACAACAACAAAGGTAACTCATAGGGATGTTCAAATTCAAACCGATCCAAATTAATCAATTTATAATTTTGCTTCTATTATAATGTTATTGTTGAGTTTTTAAAATACCATTAAGATTTATCATGTTATTGTTAATTATTTAATATTCTAATGTTGAGATTTATTATGTATTTTTAACTATTTTTTTTTTAATTTTCAAAACCGCAAATCCAATCCAATCCAAACCGCTTTAAATTGGATCGGATTGGATTGGATTGCCTAGGAAAAATTATCCAATCCAAACTGCACCGTAAGTAAAATTAGTGTTCGGATCGAATGAATTTTTTACTCAAAACCGAACCAAATCACACCGCGAACACCCCTAATAACTCAGTGTTAATCTTTCAATCTCAATCTCTTAATCTAAATCTTTCAGTTTTAATTTCTCTCCCAAACACAGTTTTAGTGTTGGAAATTGGTCAAGTGGTCTGTTAGGAGTTTATATTCTATCGTAATAAGAAACTAGACTATTTAATAAATTAGGTTCAGATTTTTTTAAAACCTTTGCATTTAAGGAGGCTAGGTTTACGCTATTTATAGAAACTATAAAGGCTAATAGACTGATATATATATATATATATATATATATTAATTATGTTATAATAATTTGTATGTTTTAAAAATATAATTTTATTAAATTTTAAAAAAAAGTTATATAATTTATCATTAAAATTATGGTTTAATCTTTTAACCACTAAAAAGTCTTTATACTTGTAATTATTAAATAAATATATTTATAAAGATTGTAATATAAATCTTTTTTATATTATGAAATTTTATTTATTTTTAGTTAACATTTTTTATTATTTTTATTAAAATTGTTTGTTAACTTATTTTTAATAGGATTTTAAATAGATTTAAGATTAGATCAGACTTTTCAAATAGATTAGTCATATAAAAAATAAAGTCTTTAACAGATAATAAATCAAACATAAATTTAATATATATAATTCAATCTTAATATGTTTAGACTCAAGTTTAACCTGACCTATTTTGATACCTATCTCCCATCTTTGCATATATTTAATAATTTTCTTTTTTTACACATATCAGTATCTTACTGAAAATCTACTCAAAGTCCTTTTTTTTTTTGGACATTCTACTCAAAGTCTTAAACACACAAAACATACATTCAGCTCTTTTATTTTTTAGTATAATTATTTTAAAATTTGAAATATAAATTGTTGGTCCACATTAGTAGACCTTTAAAAATTTCTCTAAATTATTCATCTTCTAATAAGAAAAATGTATATGTTAAATCAATCAATTTATGTGACTATTATATAAAAATTTAGGTAGTCCTACTAATACTCAAGCAAAGGATTGACTATAAAGCCTGCAAAATATAATAAACACCTAGCACCAAATTATAATCATTATTAAATACACGCACATGTTTTTAACCGCGGTGAGTTCTGTACTGTATTTTAAAAACAATAATTTTAAATTTATTTTTATCTAATTAAGTTTAATCAATTTATTTATTTGTATGTGAAATAAAAATTCGTTTCTATGTTAACTTTTATGATATTTAATATTAAAATTTTTTAATTTAGCATAAAAATAAATAATTTAATTAGATTTAGTTGGATAAAATAAATGTAAATCAAATATTGTTGTTTTAAAATTTGAAAACAATACCATAACTATCCACAAAAAATTTGGGCGCTGACAAAACTATTCATGAAAGAAATAAACGAATTTTCTACCCATAAAAGATGGATTTTGTATGACAAAACTAACCAAATATCATTAACGAGGTATTAATTTTAAATAATTTTGGGTGACATTTTGAATAATTTTGTTATCATTAGATAGTGTTAAAGTGGAAAGATTGTTATCATTTTATTATTGTTTTTTCTTCGGACAATTGTTATCTTTAGGAAGCAACCATAAATTTATAATTGATCAAAAGCCCAAAGAAATATTAATAATTATTGTGGGAACATGACAAAAAAAAAAAAATTTAACGTGCAATCATACTTATAAGGTGGACTTCTTGTTTTCAATTTCTTCCTTAAAATAAGATAAGATAAGACATTGGTGGACTAGGCATAAGTTTTCGTGACATACATTTTTTTTTTCATAGAGTTACAGAATTGTAGTGATTATATTTTAATAATTTAGCCACATCTTATTTCGATGCCACTAAATATTCATTAATTTTTTCCTCACTCAGTTTTTTCTAAAAAAAAAAATTAAAATTTAACTATACCTAACAAATTTAGTTTTATTATTCTTTTTCTTTTCTCTCTTCTTCAAACTAAAAAATGACTTTTGAGTTTAAAATTCTAAAAATATATTAGACACATCTATAATTATTTTATTTTAAATTTTAAAAAATAATTATTTTAAATTTTAAATCCTAAATTCGAAATCCTAGTACCTAAATCTAAATCCTAATTTTTAAATCCTAAACCTTAAAATTATTCTAAAAAGGTGAGGGACGTTAAAAATGAAAATAATAGAGAGAGAAAATTATATAACATTCAGTTTTAAGAAGAGATAAAAAAATAAAAGTTATTATTCATATGATCAAATATTTTCTTATATTTTTAAAATATGAATTAATTTCAATTATTATAATAATAATTTAAATGGCAAGTTAACCATTTAATCTATTTGGCTTCCAAAATTACCAATTTACATTATTCTGTATTAAATTATCGAATTGCACCAAGTTGATATTTTTATGGAATCCGTGGCACCCTACCACGGATTCTTCATAAAAAGTTCAACAGAATTTCTTGGAGGGCGCCACGGATTCTGTGTAAATATGGCTTTCATAAATCCCTTGTAGGATGCCACGGATTCTACTTAATTGCAATTCATTCACATTAAATAAAAAATTATGTAACCTTTTGACTTAACCAATAGATATATTACAATGATCCATGACATGATAAATAATTTATTTTTGTTATATCTATTACGAATTTTATCTTTATATCATACATGTATCAACTAAAAAAATACACTACATATTATATTTTTCTAATATTTTAAAAACCTTATGAATTTATAATTGTCATATAGTGTTTTTAATTCGATAAATTTTAAGGAATTGTTTATTGATAAATATTTGTTAATTATTTAACTAGTATATATACAATGATCCATGACATAGCAAATCATATTTTTTGTATTATTTTTATCCTTATATCATACATGAATCAACTACCTAATAAATATAATACATATTATTGTTCATGTAATACTTTCGTCTAGTAGTCACAAAATTTTTTTTTTTTAAATCTCAAGTTTGTATATAAAATATTTTTCAGTTCTATCCAATCTCTCTAAATTTAATGAAAAGATAAATTACCTATATGACATGCCAATTCTTAATTGGTTAGTTTGATTTATCTAAATTTAACTATAATTAATATTTTAATCATAATGAGATGAATTTATAATTAATTTATTATTATCAATGGATTCTATACAACTTTATAATTTTCACAACTTTTATCAATGGATTTTATACAACTTTTAAAATTTTCACAAATTTTAATAACAATGGAATGAATTTATAATTAATTTACCCCTCTTATCTATAGAATATTAGTATAAGTTACCTAAAAATATCACACGATTATAACAAGAAAAAGTCTTAGGAGTCAACATTAAAGAATATTATGTAATGGTTCCATAGTGCTATTGTTATAACAACTTATTAGTCTTATAAAATAAATATATTATGTAATGTATTTTTTAGTTGATACATATATGATATAAAGATAAAATTCATAATAGATATAACAAAAAAAAATTATTTGTCAATGTCATGGATCATTGCAATATACCTATTAATTATACAAAAATTTACATAATTTTTTTAATCAGAATCCGTGGCATCTTGTCATGAATTACGAATTCTATGTTATTTTTAAAACTAATATAAAGAATTCGTGGCATCCTGTCACTGATTCCAGAAAACATAATAGAATGCCACGAATTCTATAGTAATGAAATGGAGCAATTTGATCATTTTTGTAGTTTTGGTGTATTTTGATAGTATTGAATAGAGGTTGGATTATTTTGGTGTATTGTCCTAATTTAAATTAAAAAACTGACTGATTTAGCTCTACATAGTAATTATGAAAGTATAGGATCTTAATTTTTGACAATAATAATTGACTATGAATTAGAAATTAATTAATATTTTTCCCAAGAAAAACTAACATCACGTTTAGTTCTCTAGTAGTTTCTTCATTTTTATCTTATTTTCTTGTAACAATTTATTTAATTCATTAAATTTGTATGTGTAATATATTTTTTGCAGTTTCTAAGCAATGGTAAATTTAAAAATGCTGATCACCAAGCTATCGTAAACTCAAATCATAACCGTTTATCCATTGCTACATTTCAAAATCCGGCGCCGGAGGGGATTGTATACCCTCTAAAGGTTGAGGAAGGGGAGAAGCCGGTGATCGAGGAGCCGATCACATTCGTGGAGAACGTATTGGAGGAAGATGAGTAAGGACCTTGAGCGTGCTAACTTGAAGAAGCTATCCAAGGACAAGCAACACCTCGAAGACCTGGAGAAGGAGGCAAACAAATGGGAAACTAAGCCTCTTGATCAAATTCTTGCTTAAATTATAGAAAATTCTACTATGCTGATTGTCAGCAAATGTTTACAAAGTGTGGTATGCAACACGTGTATATGGGGTTATTTGTATGTAGGGGACAGGTGTAGTTTGTATCAAAATTGAAACTATGCACCATATGAATGAGTGTGTTATTAGGTGGATTCTAAGGAGATGATTAGGATGCTTGTTAAAATTTGTTTTGTGGGTTTGATTATGGTGAGTTGTTCTATGTTCGTAATGAACTTCTGTAAAATGGCAATTGGATTTATAATGTGTTGAGAATTGGATGCCATAGCCTACCATATTAGATGTAAATGGAGAATAAATGGTTGTGATATATCAACAATAGAATAAAATAAAATAAATGCGTGTGATATTATTTGTAGTTAAATTTTTTATTATTTTTATTAAAATTGTTTGTTAACTTACTTTTTAATAGATGCTTAAACAGATTTTAGATCAGATCAAACTTTTTAAATAGGTTAAACCACATAAAAAATAGAAGTGTATATGAAGTCGGGTGAAGTCTGATCTCTCCTAATTTAGGTCCGACTCAAAAAACATCACGGGTTCGTTATTGAGATCCTAACCCGACTTTAAATCTGATGAAATTTTTTTCCCTTTGGGCCGGATGAAAACTGAGAGAAACCCGAGTGAAGTTCGGGTCTATCCCAATCAAATTCAAAATAATAATAATAATAACAATTATTCTTGGTGACCAAGTGGTTTTAACAACCAAGTGGTTAGCCATTCATGTTTATTCACGCGTCTAGTTACCCTTAATATAAGGGATATTTGTTTAACAAGAATGGTTGATCGCTTGGTTATCATAAATAATGATCCAGAATGCACACAAATAACCATCCAAAATGCACATAAATAACCATTGAAGCTAAACCAGAATGCACACAAATAACCATACAGAATGCACACAAATAACAAACAACTCAATCAAATCTTGAAGCTAAACCAGAATGCACACAAATAACCATGCAGAATGCACACAAATAATCATCCAGAATGCACACAAATAACAAACAACCCAATCAAATCTTGAAGCTAAACCAGAATGCACACAAATAACCATCCC